>JAZGUH010000319.1:0-102303 GCA_037893225.1 Hippasteria phrygiana
ACTAGAGGCAAGTGTTTGTGGACAAACACAGGGCTGTTTCGAATTTTTTTATTGTTAGTTTGGATGTCAAATGTGTATGCAATATTTAAAGTTGTTTGTTAGTTAACAATGACGGAGGGATGAAGATGTTGTTATTGGATGTGTGAAGGATTGGTTTAAAAAAAGGAATCGTGTACAAATGCTATGGGAAATAGCCTAGCGAATGCCCCTTTAAGATGACATCACATAACGTCATGTCAATTTTCATCTATGACACCGGGTGGCATACCTAAATGGTGTGTTTCAACTGAATCGGACTTGTACATTTGTAGATATATGGCTTCGAAAAATGCCCCTTTAAGATGACGTCACGTGACATGTGATGACGTCATCATGACGTAAAAGTTAGGCACACATTCTGAGCAGTTGGGGTAAGTGTCTGCCAAGTTTAAAAGTAGCCAAACTGGCCGGTAAGAAAGAAAATGTTTACAAATGCTATGGGCAATAATCTAGCGAGTGCCCCTTTAAGATGACACCACGTGACATGTTATGACTTGGTCATAACGTCATGTCAATGTTCATCTATAACACCCGGTGGCATACCTAGATATTACGTTCCAACTTAATCGGACTTGTACTTTTGTAGATATATGGTTTCGAAAAATGCCCCTTTACGTCACGTGACATGTGATGATGTCATCATGACGTAAATGTTCGGCACACATTGTGAGCAGTTGGAGTAAGTGTCTGCTAAGTTTAAAAGTATCCAAAGTGGCCGGTAAGAAAGAAAAAGTTTACAAATGCTATGGGCAATATTCTAGCGACTTGAAAAAAGATTTTTTTTTATGACGTCATCATGACGTCACACAATTTTCGCTTTTTAGGGCATATCTTTGAGACATACCAAAGCTATAACAAAAAGAATTTTGAAAATATCTTGTTTTGTTCGCTAGATATATTGAAAAGAATGTTACGATTCCAAAAATTTAAAATTCAGCGACTTGAAAAAAGACTACAAATCAACCCTTTTTATAAACAGCATGCTCATTTAAGCCATGGTTATCTGCCCTTCCGAGAATTCCTTTGTGTTATATTGAATTTGGTCTAAATTTTGAAATGGTTCCTATTTCTTACTTGAGTGAGCCACGGCCATGAAATTTTGGAATTACGTACAGAAAAATTCAATGTATACATTTTTGTAATCGGATTGACCCTTACATGCGTTTAAAAAAAAAGAATTGTTGATGACGTCATCATGACGTCACACAATTTTCGCCTTTTAGGGCATATCTTTGAGACATACCAAAGCTATAACAAAAAGAATTTTGAAAATATCTTGTTTTGTTCGCTAGATATATTGAAAAGAATGTTACGATTTTAATACTTCAAAAATTCAGCGACTTGAAAAAAGACTAGAAATCAACCCCTTTTATAAACATCAAGCACATAATAGCCATGGTTATCTGCCCGTCCCAGAATTCCTTTGTGTTATATTGAATTTGGTCTAAATTTTGAAATGGCTCCTATTTCTTACTTGAGTGAGCCACGATCACGAAATTTTGGAATTACGTACAGAAAAATTCAATGTATTTATTTTTGTAATCGGATTGACCCTTACATGCGTAAAAAAAAAAAAATATTGTTGATGACGTCATCATGACGTCACACAATTTTCGCCTTTTAGGGCATATCTTTGAGACATACCAAAGCTATAACAAAAAGAATTTTTAAAATATCTTGTTTTGTTCGCTAGATATATTGAAAAGAATGTTACGATTTTAATACTTCAAAAATTCAGCGACTTGAAAAAAGACTAGAAATCAACCCCTTTTATAAACAGCAAGCACATAATAGCCATGGTTATCTGCCCGTCCCAGAATTCCTTTGTGTTATATTGAATTTGGTCTAAATTTTGAAATGGCTGTCATTTCTTACTTGAGTGAGCCACGATCATGAAATTTTGGAATTGGGTACAGGAAAATTCAATGTATACATTTTTGTAATCGAATTGACCCTTACATGCGTTTACAAAAAAACATATTTTTGATGACGTCATCATGACGTCAAACAATTTTCGCTTTTTAGGGCATATCTTTGAGACATACCAAAGCTATAACAAAAAGAATTTTGAAAATATCTTGTTTTGTTCGCTAGATATAATTTAATGAATGTTACGATTTTCAAATTTCAAAAATTCATAAAAAATCACGTGATGACGTCATCATGACGTAAAAGTTCGGCATGCATTCTGAGCAGTTGGTCTAAGTGTCTGTTAAGTTTAAAGGCAATCGGCTGCATCAAAGTAGCAAAAGTGCCTGGTAGAAAGAAAACGTGTACAAATGCTATGGGCAAAAAGTCTGAAAAAGAAGCAAAAAAAAACTAGACATGCTATGTGTTTGTCACGTTATGACAAACACAGGGCTGTTTCGGGGTTGTTTTGTTATTTTGGATGTGTAATATGCTTATAATAGTAAAAGGTGTTTGTTAGTTAAAGACGGAGGGGTTAGGATGTTGTTGTTGGGAGGAACATAAAATTTACAAAATAAAAAAAATCATAGAAAATTTGCCGATGACGTCATCATGACGTCACTTCGGCTGCCGCATGCTTGTGGCACACTATCTACATACCCACCAATTTTTATGACGATTGGACCTACCCTTATATGTGTTTTTTGTTTAATATATTTTTGATGTCGTCATGATGACGTCACACATTTTCTCATTTATGTGAAAGAATATAGAAGCTAACAAAGCTATTACAAAAAGAATTTTGAATTTAGCATGTTCTGGTGATGAGATATGGGTTTAAGAAACTTTAAGGTTAAAAAACTTAAAAATTACTATAAAATCGTATGATGACGTCATGATGACGTCATGATGACGTCACCTCAATTTTCATCTATAACACGTACTTGTCTACCACCATAGCAGGTTTGAATGCAATCGGACCTACGGTTCTCTAGATATGTGCCCTTGAAAAATGCACCTTTAAGATGACGTCACATGACAAGTGATGACGTCATCATGACGTCACTCTTCGGCATACATTCTTAGCTTAGGGTCTCTGTTTGAGTTAAACCTGATTAAGATCTGAGGTTGTTTAGTGACCAAAGTGGCTCTTACAAAATTCGTGTACAAAGTCTATGGGATTTGGGATAAAACTAAAAAGTCATAGAAAATCAGCTGATGACGTCATCATGACGTCACTTTGGATTTTACATGCTAGTGGCACTATCTACCTACCCACCAATTTTCATGACGATCGGACATATCCTTATATGTGTTTTAAAAAAGCACATTTTTGATGATGTCATCATGACGTCACACATTTTCTCCCTTTCAGGGCATATCTTTGAGACATACCAAAGCTATAACAAAAATAATTTTGAAAATATCTTGTTCTGTTTGCTAGATATATTGAAAAGAATGTTACGATTTTAAAATTTTGAAAAATTCATAAAAAATCATGTGATGACGTCATCATAACGTCACTTTGGATTCAGCATCCTAGTGACAGTATCTACCTACCCACCAATTTTCATGACGATCGGACCTATCCTTATATGTGTTTTAAAAAAGCACATTTTTGATGATGTCATCATGACGTCACACATTTTCTCCCTTTCAGGGCATATCTTTGAGACATACCAAAGCTATAACAAAAAGAATTTTGAAAATATCTTGTTTTGTTCGCTAGATATATTGAACAGAATTTTACGATTTTGAAATTTCAAAAATTCATAAAAAATCACGTGATGACGTCATCATGACGTAAATGTTCGGCATACATTCTGAGCAGTTGGTCTAAGTGCCTGCCAAGTTTAAAGCCAATCGGCACCATAAAAGTAGCCAAAGTGCCAGTAAGAAAGAAAACGTGTACAAATGCAATGGGCATTTGGCTGAAAAAGAAGAAAAAAAAAAAGAAACTAGACATCTGGTGCAGTGTTTGTGGACAAACACAGGGCTGTTTTGTTTTTTTGTGTAAAATTATGTGATTTAAATGAAATTTCAAAAATGAAAAAAATCATAGAAAATTAGCCGATGACGTCATCATGACGTCACATACATTTTCATCTAACACATGCTGGCATAACTAAATACCACGTTTTAACTTAATGTGACTTGTACTTTTATAGATATATGGTTTCCAAAAATGCCCCTTTAAGATGACGTCACGTGACATGTGATGACGTCATCATGACCTAAAAGTTCGGCGCACATTCTGAGCAGTTGGTGTCAGTATCTGCCTACGACTTGTCTAACGACTTGAAAAAAAGACTAGAGATCAACTCTTTATAGACAGCATGCCACATGAAAGCCATGGTTTCTGTCCTTCCCAGAATTCCTTTGTGTTATATTTAATTTGGTCACAATTTTTTAGATGCCTGTTATTTCTTAATACTTGAGTGAGCCACGATCACGAAATTGTTGAATTAGGTAGAGAAAAATTCAATGTATAAATTTTTAATCGGAACGACCCTTACATGCGTAAAAAAAAAAAATTTGATGACGTCATTATGACGTCACACAATTTTCGCCTTTTAGGGCATTATGACGTCACACAATTTTCGCCTTTTAGGGCATATCTTTGAGACATACCAAAAGCTGTATCAAAAAGAATTTTGAAAATCTCTTGTTTTGTTTGCGAGATATATTTAAAAGAATGTTACGATTTCAAAATTTCAAAAATTCATAACAAATCACATGATGACGTCATTATAACGTCACTTTGGATTTTGCATCCTAGTACCAGTATCTACCTACCCACCAATTTTCATGACGATCGGACCTATCCTTATATGTGTTTTAAAAAAGCACATTTTTGATGATGTCATCATGACGTCACACATTTTTTTCCTTTTTAGGGCATATCTTTGAGACCTACCAAAGCTATAACAAAAAGAATTTTGAAAATATCTTGTTTTGTTTGCCAGATATATTTAAAAGAATGTTACGATTTTCAAAATTTCAAAAATTCATAACAAATCACGTGATGACGTCATCATGACGTCACTTTGGAATTTGCATCCTAGTGCCAGTATCTACCTACCCACCAATTTTCATGACGATCGGACATATCCTTATATGTGTTTTAAAAAAGCACATTTTTGATGATGTCATCATGACGTCACACATTTTCTCCCTTTTAGGGCATATCTTTGAGACCTACCAAAGCTATAACAAAAAGAATTTTGAAAATATCTTGTTTTGTTTGCCAGATATATTGAAAAGAATTTTACGATTTAAAAATTTCAAAAATTCATAAAAAATCACGTGATGACGTCATCATGACGTAAATGTTCGGCATACATTCTGAGCAGTTAGTCTAAGTGTCTGCCAAGTTTAAAGCCAATCGGCACCATAAAAGTAGCCAAAGTGCCAGTAAGAAAGAAAACGTGTACAAATGCTATGGGCATTTTGGCTGAAAAAGAAGAACAAAAAAAAGAAACTAGACATGCTATGTGTTTGTCACGTTATGACAAACACAGGGCTGTTTCGGGGTTGTTTTGTTATTTTGGATGTGTAATATGCTTATAATAGTAAAAGGTGTTTGTTAGTTAAAGACGGAGGGGTTAGGATGTTGTTGTTGGGAGGAACATAAAATTTACAAAATAAAAAAAATCATAGAAAATTTGCCGATGACGTCATCATGACGTCACTTCGGCTGCCGCATGCTTGTGGCACACTATCTACATACCCACCAATTTTTATGACGATTGGACCTACCCTTATATGTGTTTTTTTTTAAATATATTTTTGATGTCGTCATGATGACGTCACACATTTTCTCATTTATGTGAAAGAATATAGAAGCTAACAAAGCTATTACAAAAAGAATTTTGAATTTAGCATGTTCTGGTGATGAGATATGGGTTTAAGAAACTTTAAGGTTAAAAAACTTAAAAATTACTATAAAATCGTATGATGACGTCATGATGACGTCATGATGACGTCACCTCAATTTTCATCTATAACACGTACTTGTCTACCACCATAGCAGGTTTGAATGCAATCGGACCTACGGTTCTCTAGATATGTGCCCTTGAAAAATGCACCTTTAAGATGACGTCACATGACAAGTGATGACGTCATCATGACGTCACTCTTCGGCATACATTCTTAGCTTAGGGTCTCTGTTTGAGTTAAACCTGATTAAGATCTGAGGTTGTTTAGTGACCAAAGTGGCTCTTACAAAATTCGTGTACAAAGTCTATGGGATTTGGGATAAAACTAAAAAGTCATAGAAAATCAGCTGATGACGTCATCATGACGTCACTTTGGATTTTACATGCTAGTGGCACTATCTACCTACCCACCAATTTTCATGACGATCGGACATATCCTTATATGTGTTTTAAAAAAGCACATTTTTGATGATGTCATCATGACGTCACACATTTTCTCCCTTTCAGGGCATATCTTTGAGACATACCAAAGCTATAACAAAAATAATTTTGAAAATATCTTGTTCTGTTTGCTAGATATATTGAAAAGAATGTTACGATTTTAAAATTTTGAAAAATTCATAAAAAATCATGTGATGACGTCATCATGACGTCACTTTGGATTCAGCATCCTAGTGACAGTATCTACCTACCCACCAATTTACATGACGATCGGACCTATCCTTATATGTGTTTTAAAAAAGCACATTTTTGATGATGTCATCATGACGTCACACATTTTCTCCCTTTCAGGGCATATCTTTGAGACATACCAAAGCTATAACAAAAAGAATTTTGAAAATATCTTGTTTTGTTCGCTAGATATATTGAACAGAATTTTACGATTTTGAAATTTCAAAAATTCATAAAAAATCACGTGATGACGTCATCATGACGTAAATGTTCGGCATACATTCTGAGCAGTTGGTCTAAGTGCCTGCCAAGTTTAAAGCCAATCGGCACCATAAAAGTAGCCAAAGTGCCAGTAAGAAAGAAAACGTGTACAAATGCAATGGGCATTTGGCTGAAAAAGAAGAAAAAAAAAAAGAAACTAGACATCTGGTACAGTGTTTGTGGACAAACACAGGGCTGTTTTGTTTTTTGTGTAAAATTGTGATTAAAATGAAATTTCAAAAATTTCAAAAATCACAAAAAAATTGACGATGACGTCATCATGACATCATTTCAGATTTTGCATGCAAGTGACAGTATCTACCTACCCACTACTTTTCATGACGATCGGACCTATCCTTATATGTGTTTTAAAAAAGCACATTTTTGATGACGTCATCATGACGTCACACATTTTTTCCCGTTTTAGGGCATATCTTTGAGACATACCAAAGCTATAACAAAAAGAATTTTGAAAATATCTTGTTTTGTTCGCTAGATATATTGAAAAGAATGTTACAAATTTTAAAAATTCAAAAATTCATAACAAATCACGTGATGACGTCATTATGACGTCACTTTGGATTTTGCATCCTAGTGACAGTATCTACCTACCCACCACTTTTCATGACGATCGGACGTATCCTTATATGTGTTTTAAAAAAGCACATTTTTGATGACGTCATCATGATGTCACACATTTTTTTCCCTTTTAGTGCATATCTTTGAGACATACCAAAGCTATAACAAAAAGAATTTTGAAAATATCTTGTTTTGTTCGCTAGATATATGGAAAAGAATTTTACGATTTTAAAATTTCAAAAATTCATAAAAAATCACGTGATGACGTCATCATGACGTAAATGTTCGGCAGACATTCTGAGCAGTTAGTCTAAGTGTCTGCCAAGTTTAAAGCCAATCGGCACCATAAAAGTAGCCAAAGTGCCAGTAAGAAAGAAAACGTGTACAAATGCTATGGGCATTTTGGCTGAAAAAGAAGAACAAAAAAAAGAAAAAAAAAAAAAAACTAGACGGACGGTGTTTGTGGACAAACACAGGGCTGTTTCGTTTTTTTTTTTTTTTAATTTGGATGTGAAATGTGAATACAATAATTAAACTTCGTCAAACAATCGCGCTCCTGCCAGTTTTCTTTGTTAGACTTTGAAAATAATTTAAGTTGTTTGTAATAGTCACTTGTGATGACGTCATCATAACGTAATGTAAATTTACATCTGTAAACTTGCTGACCTACCTAGATATTACATTTAAAATAATCGAACTTGTACTTTTGTAGATTTATGGCTTCGAAAAATGCCCCTTTAAGATAATGACACGAAACAAGTGATGACGTAATCATGACATCATCAATTGTTTTATTTAAAATACCTACTGGGCTACCTAGATATTACTTTTGAACTTAATCGGACTTGTACTTTTGTTTATATATGGCTTCAAAAACTGCACCTTTAAGATGACGTCATGTGACATGTGATGACATCATAATAATGTCATGTCAATTTTCATCTATAAACCTATTGGGCTACCTAGATATTACTTTTCAACTTAATCGGACTTGTACTTTTGTTTATGGCTTCAAACACTGCCCCTTTAAGATGACGTCACGTGACGTGTGATGACATCATCATCATAATGTCATGTCAATTTTCGTCCATAAACCTGCAGACCTACCTGGATATTACATTTCAACTTAATCGAACTTGTACTTTTGTTTATATATGGCTTCAAAAACTGCCCCTTTAAGATGACGTCACGTGACATGTGATGACGTCATCATAACATCATGTCAATGTTCATCTATAACACCCGGTGGCATACCTAGATATTACGTTTCAACTTAATCGGACTTGTACTTTTGTAGATATATGGCTTCGAAAAATGCCCTTTTAAGATGACGTCACGTGACATGTGATGACGTCATCATGACGTAAAAGTTCGGCAGACATTGTGAGCAGTTGGTGTAAGTGTCTGCCAAGTTTAAAAGTAGCCAAAGTGGCCGGTAAGAAAGAAAACGTTTACAAATGCTATGGGCAATATTCTAGCAACTTGAAAAAATAATTTATTTATGACGTCATCATGACGTCACACAATTTTCGCTTTTTAGGGCATATCTTTGAGACATACCAAAGCTATAACAAAAAGAATTTTGAAAATGTCTTGTTTTGTTCGCTAGATATATTGAAAAGAATGTTACGATTTAAGAAATTCAAAAATTCAGCGACTTGAAAAAAGACTACAAATCAACCCCTTTTATAAACAGCAAGCACATAATAGCCATGGTTATCAACCCTTCCCAGAATTCCTTTGTGTTATATTGAATTTGGTCTAAATTTTGAAATGGCTGTCATTTCTTACTTGAGTGAGCCACGATCATGAAATTTTGGAATTACGTACAGAAAAATTCAATGAATACACTTTTGTAATCGGATTGACCCTTACATGCGTTTAAAAAAAAAGATTTGTTGATGACGTCATCATGACGTCACACAATTTTCGCTTTTTAGGGCATATCTTTGAGACATACCAAAGCTGTAACAAAAATAATTTTGAAAATATCTTGTTTTGTTCGCTAGATATATTAAAAAGAATGTTACGATTTTAAAACTTCAAAAATTTAGCGACTTGAAAAAAGACTAGAAATCAACCCCTTTTATAAACAGCAAGCACAAAATACCCATGGTTATCTGCCCGTCCCAGAATTCCTTTGTGTTATATTGAATTTGGTCAAAATTTTGAAATGGCTCTTATTTCTTACTTGAGTGAGCCACGATCATGAAATTTTGGAATTACGTACAGAAAAATTCAATGAATGCATTTTTGTAATCAGATTGACCCTTACATGCGTTTAAAAAAAAAAATATTGTTGATGACGTCATCATGACGTCACACAATTTTCGCCATTTAGGGCATATCTTTGAGACATACCAAAGCTATAACAAAAACAATTTTGAAAATATCTTGTTTTGTTCGCTAGATATATTGAAAAGAATGTTACGATTTTAATACTTCAAAAATTCAGCGACTTGAAAAAAGACTAGAAATCAACCCCTTTTATAAACAGCAAGCTCATAATAGCCATGGTTATCAGCCCGTCCCAGAATTCTTTTGTGTTATATTGAATTTGGTCTAAATTTTGAAATGGCTGTCATTTCTTACTTGAGTGAGCCACGATCATGAAATTTTGGAATTGGGTACAGGAAAATTCAATATATACATTTTTGTAATCGGATTGACCCTCACATGCGTTAATAAAAAAACACATTTTTGATGACGTCATCATGACGTCACACAATTTTCGCAATTTAGGGCATATCTTTGAGACATACCAAAGCTATCAGAAAAAGAATTTTGAAAATATCTTGTTTTGTTCGCTAGATATAATTTAATGAATGTTACGATTTTCAAAATTCAAAAATTCATAAAAAATCACGTGATGACGTCATCATGACGTAAAAGTTCGGCATGCATCCTGAGTAGTTGGTCTAAGTGTCTGTTAAGTTTAAAGGCAATCGGCTGCATAAAAGTAGCCAAAGTGCCTGGCAGAAAGAAATCGTGTACAAATGCTATGGGCAAAAGTCTGAAAAAGAAGAAAAAAAAAAAACTAGACGGACGGTGTTTGTGGACAAACACAGGGCTGTTTCGCTTTTTATTTTTTTTAGTTTGGATGTGAAATGTGAATACAATAATTAAAGTTCGTCAAACAATCGCGCTCCTGCCAATTTTCTTTGTTAGACTTTGAAAATAATTAAAGTTGTTTGTAATAGTCACTTGTGATGACGTCAAAATAACGTAATGTAAATTTACATCTGTAAACTTGCTGACCTACCTAGATATTACATTTAAAATAATCGAACTTGTACTTTTTTAGATATACAATGTATGGCTTTAAAAACTGCCCCTTTAAGATAACGTGACATGTGATGACGTCATCATAACGTCACGTCAATTTTCATCTATAAACCTGCTTGCCTACCCGACTATAGATTACATTTCAAATAAATCGGAGCTGTACTTTTGTAGATATATGGCTTCGAAAAATGCCCCTTTAAGATAATGACACGAAACAAGTGATGACGTAATCATGACATCATCAATTTTGTTATTTAAAATACCTACTGGTCTACCTAGATATTACTTTTGAACTTAATCGGACTTGTACTTTTGTTTATATATGGCTTCAAAAACTGCACCTTTAAGATGACGTCATGTGACATGTGATGACATCATAATAATGTCATGTGAATTTTCATCTATAAACCTATTGGGCTACCTAGATATTACTTTTCAACTTAATCAGACATGTACTTCTTAATATATATGGCTTCAAAAACTGCCCCTTTAAGATGACGTCACGTAACATGTGATGACGTCATTATAACGTAATGTCAATTTTCATATATAAACCTACTAGGCTACCTGGATATTACTTTTCAACTTAATCGGACTTGTACTTTTGTAGATATATGGCTTCGAAAACTGCCCCTTTAAGATGACGTTACGTGACATGTGATGACGTCATCATGACGTAAAAGTTCGGCACACATTCTGAGCAGTTGGGGTAAGTGTCTGCCAAGTTAAAAAGTAGCCAAAGTGGCTGGTAAGAAAGATAAAGTTTACAAATGCTATGGGCAATATTCTAGCGACTTGAAACAATTATTTATTTATGACGTCATCATGACGTCACACAATTTTCGCTTTTTAGGGCATATCTTTGAGACATACCAAAGCTATAACAAAAAGAAAATGTCTTGTTTTGTTCGCTAGATATATTGAAAAGAATGTTACGATTTTGCATTATATGATTTAAAATTATTTTACATTGCTATGTTAATTAAGTCAAACTGAAAGTAATAAATATATGGAAACTTTTCAAATGTATTTTCCAAAACGTTACAATATAGTTACTAACTATAAACATTCTATATAATGAAATATTTCACTTTGAGGGGCTATACTTTTGGAGATACAAGATTGTACAGTTTGGAGTTGATGGTATTTAGTCAAATCTTGTTTCAGTCTGCGATGGCCGTATGAAAAACTATGTTGAACCGACAGGAAATTACGCTTTTACATACTGTTTTTTATATTGGACCTATTAGTTAAGATTGATTTTAATTGCCAAACATTTGTATCATAGAATTTACTCTTCAATTTCTACTTTCATCAACATACCATTCATAATCACAAATTATGATGCACTGATTCCTGGCTAAATTGCACTAAATTATTGCATGATATTAGGTTTTAAACATCTACAAACAATGTCTTAATCTGAAAGATAATAACTTTAGCAAAGAAGCATAAAACTGTTAACAAACGTTTCATACAAGTTTAGTTATGATCGACTGTGTAAAGGTGCATGCAGAAACATAAAAAGTGAATAGTGATCCTAATTCCAAATTTTTCACTCTAATGAACTATTCTTTCATTCTATTGATCTGGCAGTGTATATTTTTCAAACCAAATGATATTTATGATTTTGCATTCTGTGATTTAAAATTATTGTCCATACCGAACGCAAGTTATTTTAAGAACTCATGAAATAACTTTAACAAGTTGCTATTTCAATAAACAAAGAGAGAAACCAGACTTTTTTGCAGTTAAAAGTTCTTACGGTTGGAAATACTCTCTAAAATATCTGCCTTATATTCATACAAATAGTTTGTTCACATTTAGTGTTTTTATTGATTTTAATCATGTACACTGAAAAGAATTTTCTAAGTTACAATATAGTTACTAACTATAAACATTCTATATTTTGAGAAGATACACAATTTTGAATACAACTGTTACAAGCGAAACATAATTTTTTGGTCAATGTGGTTTAATTTAACAGCATTTTGAATCCGATGTTTATGGATTGAAATAATTATGGTGTGATGATTGGCTTATTTAAGAAACTTTCAGCATTTGTTTTTGTACTTTTGCTTGTTGTTTTTAAGATATGGGTCAAAAGCTTTTGACTATTAATTAGCATGACCTCTGAGCACTTGTATCTCTATGTAGGGCATACAAATACAAATGTTACCGCATTTTAAGTGGGTTAAATTTGATGAAATAAAACCAAAATCGCAGAATGAAGCGCAGCACAAATGTGTAATGAAAAATATGAAATATTTCACTTTGAATTATCTAAATAGGTACGCGTTATTTTTTTTCTTTTGGACGGCAAGGTTATGACGTAGGGAACCAACTTTGATATTTTTGCGATGGGTGCTCTAACATTTTTAAAGTAATTCTTTGTGGAAGATGACGTAATATGTTTTGTTGGGCTTTTGTAAGCTGGATTAGTTGCAGTTGTCACATAAGAAAGAGCTACCATATTAGGATGAAAGGGGTTGGTGAAGTAAGATAACTGGGAAAAAATACTATTAGTTGCTACTGGCTGGGACTTGCTAAATATATGTTCAAAAAATCATAATTTGAAATCTTTAAGAGTCGCTATGACAAAATGTTGCAGAATGGTGTTCATAAAATTATCAGAACTAACATTTCCCCCGCAAATATGAAATTGACAATTTTTTTTAATGCAATGTTAAAGGTAATTTTGTAAACAAATGTGTGTGTACTTCACACCAGATTTTGATTTCTAATATAAAAGAGGCCATTGAAAGAGCTTTAAACTGATGAAATATTTCACTTTGAGGGGGCTGTACTTTTGGAGATACAAGTTTGTACAGTTTGGAGTTGATGGTATTTAGTCAAATCTTGTTTCAGTCTGCGAAGGCCGTATGAAAAACCGACAGGAAATTATGCTTTTACATAGTGATTTTTATATTGGACCTATTAGTTAAGATTGATTTTAATTGCCAAACATTTGTATCATAGAATTTACTCTTCAATTTCTACTTTCATCAACATACCATTCATAATCACAAATTATGATGCACTGATTCCTGGCTAAATTGCACTAAATTATTGCATGATATTACGTTTTAAACATCTACAAACAATGTCTTAATCTGAAAGATAATAACTTTAGCAAAGAAGCATAAAACTGTTAACAAGAACCTGTAATATTTGTTTTCAGAATTATTTACTATGTAATCAATTGTTTATATTACTGATTCACAACTGTATCATTACCTAATTTGTTGATACTTTTGTTTTACTGCTGATTTTGCATTGATTATTGTGGTATGAATCATCGTGCAATGCAGGTGCACATTCCTTCATTTGTTCTTCTGCTGCCTAAATCTTTTCCTCTTGTGCTTCGTCAGAAGACCTGTGGATAAACATGACTTACATGAGAAACCTAAAACAATAATTAAAAACGTATTAAATGAAGCCAGATGCAAAGAATGGAGTGGGGGTGGTGGTGGGGGGGGGGGGGGGGGGGGGTGGGTGGGGAGTGTACATAATGGGGTTCACAATGTGTTTTTTTTTTTTTTTTCTTCAATCTGTAAATTTTGTGCCAGAAGGGGGATAGGGCACAGTTTTAATCAACTAGCTTACACAGCTTAAAAAGCATTATACATAATTTTTGAGATATCCGGCTGGAATTATGTTTGGTTGAGTATGTAAATACTGGCAATCATGGACTATGGACAAAAGAGAAAGGGTTCCACGGTTGACTGAACGTGCATGATTGAAAATCGTGTACAAAACACATGGGAACCTTCTGGAAAAGTTAAAGTACAAACAAAACAGGGGGAATATAGGAGATCCGCGATTGCCGGATCTACACACTTGGTTGAGTGAGTCTGAGGTAAGTTTTGCATTTAGGGTAGAAAATAAATAGGGGAATCTAAGATCAAACACGGCTCAAAGAATTAAGATGATTTGTCCACTTCTTCATATTTTCTGCTGAAAGCATTTCTATTTTGTTGACAATAATAACCCTGCGTTTCAAAATGAAAAGGGATATACAGGGTGTTCCAAAAAAATATGTCCAGGCCAAACCAGGCAACCTCAGAATCTAGATTTAGACAGATCCTGATGCGGGAACTTTTTACATAAGAAAAAGTCTTTATTTTATCAAAATTAGTCAAGCCAATCAAAAATTATGTCAACTAGGAGTGACCGACCGACATTTTTATATTCCAAGAAGCTGTCCTTCTGTGGTTATAGCAGCCCAGTTATGAAGGGAATCTCTCTGATCGTTTCTTGAGTCTGAAGTAAACTCCGTGGGTGGATGGTCTTTTGCTGCATAGGCTCTAGTGTTCTGTTTGTTGATGCATCCGTTCTGAGAAAACTTTGCCTCATCACCACAGATAAATTGTCGTCGCACAGTAGTGAACCATTTCAAATAGCACATCGCTCTGGATCAGCTGTAAGCGATGCCTGGTCAGGACTTTGTAGGGATAGAATTTTACCTCTGCTGCCATCCGTGAAATGGACGACTTTGGAATCCCTACAAAGTCCTGACAAGGCATGGCTTAGCTCAAGGTGATGTAGAGCGGAGGATGTAGTATTCCAGATGGTTTACTGCTGTGCGAGGACGATTTATCTGTGGTGATGAGGCAAAGTTTCCTCTGAACAGGTGCATTAACAAACAGAACACTAGAGCTTATGCAGCAAAATACTATGCACTTATTGAGTTTACTTCAGATTAAAGAAACGATCAGAGAGATTCCCTTCATGACTGGGCTGCTATAACCACAGATGGAGAGCTTCTTGGAGTGAAAAATACAAAAAAGTCACAGTCAGTCATTCCTAGTTTGGGGCTGACCTTGCTGCATAAAAAATGACATAATTTCTGACTGGCTTGACTGATTTTGATGAAATAAAGACTATTTTTCACGTAAGACGTTCCCGCATCAGGATCTGTCGAAATCTAGATTCTGAGGTTGCCTGGTTTGGCCTGGACATTTTTTGGGACACCCTGTATGGTAACCCAGGACAAATGCACATTATAAAGTTTGAAACTCATTTCCAAAATAGTTATTCAATTATGATGATAATTGCTTAGTTACACTCATATATGTTTGTATATGAATGCCTACATGAAGAGTTTGACATTGTGTTTTCTTTGTTCGTAGTAATTTGTGTTTACTTTTTTGGAAAGGATAATGTTGTGAGTGATATAGTTGTCTACAAATGCAAATACATTTTTCAGAAGTGTTCCTGCATGATTCATGTTTTATGTGAAATGTATTTCTATGAAATACTCCGTCTACCATCGCAAAATACACTTACTTCATCACTGAAATATCAACAATGCTGGAAGGGTCTTTGGTTTTCCACTGAATGGAGCAACACAAAGGCAGCTTGCTTTGTAGCTGAGCCACATCACCAAGAGCCTCCTGTAATAGCTCTAAATCCACTGATAAGACTGTATTCAAGTCCGTCACCAACTGCACGTGCTGTCTGCTAACAAAATGGATACAAAATATGTTTTGAATAATTTTTCACATTTGAAAATTAAAAGCAATAAAAAGGAAATCTGCTATGAACTGTGTTATCGACTCAAGTAACCTGAAATATACACTTTTTTATAAGTAGAGCAGCTGACATTTAAATTGCAAGACATGTTTTTATGTAACATGATAATTGCCCATTCTCACTTGAAAAATTTTGTTTACAACTGTGGTACGACTAAAAAATTGTACAGTCGTGGAATTTCCTTATGAATTTCTCTGTTTCTTTCCCATGCAGTCTCACTTGTACAATTGTCGTGCGACTGCTGCTTAACTCTTGCGTGATTTGTCCTATCGAAACATCTGATAACGGTTCAAGTTCCGTGTGACTGCCGTACAACCTGTATGAGTCCCGCATGAGCGCTGTGTGTTTTTTGTTCAACTTGCCTGTGCGCATGCGGTAGAACCGCTATACAACCAATCAGGGCGCTGTGCGACCGCCGTGCTAGTGCCGTTCGATCCGCGCGAATCGCATAAAAGTAGGGCCTTTCGGCGTCGATCTTCATAACCGCACTTGATGTTCGACAGTCAACAAGTATTCAACACAACACAATGATGCCACCAAAGAAGAGTAATAGGAAGCAGGCAGGCAGCAAAAACAGCACGGACAAGCTGTGTGACTCTTTTCAGACTGCGGTGCGACCTATGAGACTGCCGTGTGACTGCTGTGACTGCCGTGCGACCCCCTGCGACCAATGCGAGCCGTGCGACAGCCGTATGGAAATTTTGAACCTTTGAAAAAACTTGCATGGGCATGTGACCGGTCTGAATTACACATTACACCCCTACAACCTGTGTGAGTCATCAATAGACTACTGTGTGACTTCTGTACGCCCTGTGCGATTTGGTAGTTGCATGGCATTCGCATAGAAAATGTTTCAAGTAAGAACAGGCTATTAGGAAACAGTGAGAACAAAGTAACAGGAAAAATACAACTATTGATGAATTGGGGCCAGGTGGACACTGACAGACAAAAAACGAGAGAAGATAGGGAATAGTGTTGTGTCATAAGACAAGATAATACTGGACTAAAGGAAGAAAGGAATATTAAAGTAGGAATGAGAAAGAAAACAACAACTAAGAGAGGGAGCCAGCAGTATCTGTAACTAATGACAATGGATACAAATTCCAAACATAAGTAATTTCTTATGTATAAATGTAATCGTTGAGCTTCAATACTCCGGAGATGCTTGATGCATTGCGGTTTGGATGTCTAAGCATGTCCTGTAAAATGATGTCAGAAATGGAATGATTATTGATAATTATTGAAGTGGTGACGCATCTGTACTGTGACCATAGGTCTGCTTATTAAAGAGGAAAGAAAACCAAGTTGCGTTTTTCCGCTTTATTGGCTTTTCTGAGAGCTTGTATATTCTTCTGACCGAATACAAATTGGTAAAGAATTATTAACATTTATTTCATTGAAAAAAAAATGACTAAGATTGCCTCTTGGAATTAGCATTTGGTCTCATTTCCTGCAAAGGTAATTAAGGATGCAAATGCATGCATATGACCTTATGACGCGTGTGCGCTAATACTTGGCCTCAGTGGACCAGCAGCGCGGCCACTGCATGCACGACGTCTGCAGCGTGTTGGCACTATCATCCATGTGTGTTATGACATTTTTGTTGTCAGCTGGTTGTATTTTTTTTGGAATTTTAGCTGAATTCACGGCCTTCCTAGCTTACTTTTGGAATTATTCAGAGTTCGAATGTATTACAGTTGATAAGTTTGATGCAGCTGAAAATATTCAGAATCTACGCTATACTCCTCCCACGAGCCATCAGATTCTGCCATTATTTTAGAGCGAAAATTTTGTCCACGGGGACCAAGTATGTGTATGTCTGTACGTATTGCAATGTCACTGTATGTTTTCATTTCATTGAAAATGAATTAAACTGTTGCAAACTGCTGACTGACTGCATGAATGGACCTGAAATACACAAATCAAATAATTAGCTGGCCTGATGTTTCCAACTTAAGCAAGTTCTTTCTCAAAGGCAAATGCCTTTGAGAAAGAACTTGCTTATTAAGTTGGAAACGTCAGGCCAGCAAATTTTTTGATTCATTTCATTGAGACAGATACCAGACTATGTTCGTGGCGCACACACAAATCTATCCATATTTCTGCGTTTTTGCATCCCTGTGGAGACATGGCATTGTTTTTTGCTTTGTCGCTGTACTTTTAAAGCAAACCCCCATAGTCTTTGTACACAAAATTCGTTGTGGAGACAACCTAACTCATAGAATTGCCTAGTGGAGACCACTGATCTCTATGTAAACTGGATAATGCATCGGCTGTTCGAGTTGAGGCCACCGTCCGCCATGTTAACACTCCCAATACAAAAGGTTTTCAAACCTTGTCCCCAGGGTCTCTCTCATCCTTGTTCTCCTTACATAGCGATCAGTGGTAAATTGGGAATGGTAATATGGTGGGTTGTTTTCATGTCTCCACAGGGTACAGTATATCTCTCCATCCATACAAATTCAAAACCCAAAATTCAGTGTCAAAATATAATTGAATAAGACACGAGTAAGCTTCCTGCTCCACAAAGACCCCATTAAAAAAATAATGAAAAACTCATCACTGCAATGTTCATGCAATAATGCACCGCCAGGAACATTACAAATAGGACAAAAGCAGCACATAGTACACATGCACGCACACAAACACAATGGGCACTCGCATAGTGACGTCATCTATCCCTACACAGCTACGTCATCTGAATGGATTGTAAACACGCGGTTGACCCTCAGCTTTTCTGATTCTGAGCGAAAGAGATTCCAAAGTAAAACTTCTCTAAAATTGCAAAATCCATGCATATAAACTCTTCAAACCTTCTTTGTTAGGTTTGGGGAGGCATAAGCTCTCAGAAGAGCCACTAAAGTAAAAAAATGCAAATTGGTTTTCTTTCGTCTTTAAGAGTGTTCTTGGTCTCTCCAAGATATTGAACATTGCAATCCTGTCAATGTATGATATGATACTAATCGAGTTGGAGTTTTCCTAAAATCCTCCAACTTATGTGACTTAAATTCAAGCACAAATTCATGACAACGCTATCTCTATAAGTTTTAATCTGAATAACTCAACAATTTAATTTCTTGCACAAACTAAAAATCTTGAATGTTTACACATTTTGAAAGATAGATATTCTGCATTTATACATACCCTTCTGAGGAAAATGCTGTCACAACTATATCTTTAAGCTGTGGTGTCCCATCATCTAAAATCTGCATAGAAAAGGCAATATAAAAACAGACTTATTAGAACTTAAAAAGTGACATACTTATTATTAGCCCTGTTGCGAGAAAGTCCTCCATTTATCAGCATTCTGCTTTATGAAGTCACCATAATAGTGGTCTAAGTCTGCCTGGCAATATCACTTGTACTCAATGGTGACACATAGTAAAAACATCATTGCAAAACTTACATTTTACAGTTTTGAAACAATGATTAAAAAACTACAATAACAGTTGGTCAATTTGTTAGAATACATACAGGCTCATTTTTATGTTTGGTTTCTTCATGAAAATTCTAATGAAACTATTCCATGCAGCAATCTTCACAATCACTATCCAAGAGGAGAATATAACAGCCAAACTAAAATTCCATATTTCTAAATACAAGTATTGTAGTTATGTAACTTTCTTTTTGAGTGCATATGGCAGTGTCATTCCAGGTAGCACTGCATAAAATCTGATCATGATTGTCTACATTAGCTTATTCACAATAGAAGAAAAACATTTTATAGGGCGTAATACATACAATTTAACTTTTATACAACTGAAAGTCTGTCGGAAGACATTTGACAATTGTTGACCGCTGTATTGTGGGATTTGATGTTTTTAACAGTCGAGGGATGCATACAGTGACTAAGGCGAAGTCGATGATGGTATTTATCTACGAGGCTGTTAAAAATGTCATATCCGACATCTTATTAGTAGTGAACAATTGTTTTGTTATCTCTGTTAATCATGCAAACAAACTGGTGGGAACAGTTCATGAATGAAAATGAACTGAAATAAATATCGCATTCAAAAAATTAGATCGTCTGCTTGTCCGTTGCTCTTGGTAGTTTATTACGGTCTACAGTGTAGATGAAAATTGCGTTGGTACCAATGATACAGCTCAATAGATAGCTGGCTGATGTGTGATATCATTAGAGGTTTTAATGTGCTAGTCCTTTTTATAGACCAGGCACATGATCGTTCTAGGGCAATCAAAATAAGAAATATCATTTTGAAAATCTGTATGTGTTTTGTCTACTTACTGACACGTCTGACTCATCAGTTGTATCGACTGAGGGATACCCTTGATATACTCGCTTTTCCACATTTCTGACCTGAAGATGATCATTAGGTTTGACTGGACTGTTAGCGAATTCTCCCCAAAGCTTGCAGCGAATTTTGCAGTTAGTAGTTGGATCTCTTAAGTCTACGTCACGCCGTTGCCACTTTGCACCCCCCTTAACCGGTGAGACCTATAAAATATAGATTGAAGTATTTGTCACAAGGTTATATCAGACACAAATATTTGCAGATTTCTTTTGCGACATGAGTGAGCAAATGCATCAAAATAAAACATGACAAAGCTTAGTGGATTTCTTAGTTATACTAACATCAACTACAAGACCCTTCACAGTCATCCTCTTGGAGACATCTGAAGCAACTGCTTCAGCTATTGGTACTTCCCTTGCATTGAAATACTCTCTTTCCATCTCTTGATCAAGATCAAAAATTCCAGTCACAAACACCTGTATCACATATGAAAACAACATACATTTTGTAGTCAATGTATTAACTAAAACCACCCTGAGGATTTTGGAGGATTGAGGAGGGTTAGGGTTAATATGGTTTTTAGGCATTGGTAGAAAAGTTGCAAAAGATTTTCATTTGTTTTACATTTGTGTACTGCACTTGCTATTAGACTTTAAAAATAATATTTTGGATTGTAATGACATTTAAAAAGAAAAAATTAGCTGATGCAAGGAAAATTTTTTTTATTCGAGTCTGTCAATTTCAGACAGTATACATGTAGTTTATCCGAAAAAAAAACAACAGGTATTTTAATGTAAATAATGTTTATTTTTTAGTAAACTGCAAACATGTCCATACAAAAATCAAAGCATGCTATTATTCCATTACTTATAGAAAGCTAAGCAATATTTCTGTACATTGTGCTATGAGCAAGTGAATATTTCGAAGTTATCTAACTTATTTATAACATAACCCCTTTTCCGTAACACTTACCCGGGTCTTTTCATTGAGTTTTAGGACACGTCGACCTCTGTAGTCAGTATACTGATCAAATGTGATTATCTTGACATACTCCCCAGCATTGAGCTTGGACAACAGCTGTTCAACACAATCCCCACTAATCTTGATGTCAATTATCTCTCCGTCTTTGGTCACACTAGTCCCTATTAGGCCTTCCTTTCTGGCACTTGGGGTTGTCCAAATTTTGACATCAATTGATCGACTCATCTAGAAGTAGATTAAATAAAATTTTATCAATCAGGAGGTTTCTTGGAATTTGTCTTGATTTTTGTATAAATTGCTTTCTGTAGATGAACCTGCAGTAGTTGCAGAGTTGTAAGGTTTTCACAGATACATATATAAACTGTTGTGGAAGAAAACATATTCAATTTTTTTTGCAGGAGCCTTCTTAACTCTCTTGTCATGAAATTGTTTTCCCTAACATTTGATATGTATTTTCTTGACCTGGCCATGTACTTGTAGGCCAGGTTCAATTTCTTAAAATTTCAATCGGAAAGGTGAATTTTTTTTTTAAATATCACTTATCAAGTAAATATCACTTATCCGTAAATGTTCATTTTAAAACCGAAGGAATGTTCAAACACACACAACAATGTGTAAAGCGCATCATGCACATCATAGACAAGATGCACCACCCCCCTTAAAAAAATGGTCGAGCCCCAAATCTCTTCGAAAACTCCACGCGTACATGTATGTGCAGTCTGGTGGACTGTATTACTATTAGTTAGCTGTGCGACGCCATGTTCATCTCGGCTGAATACGTCGGTTGGTGAGTAAAAACTCTGATTTCTCAATAAATTGTCTGTTTCAATGTTCCGCAAATGTGCCGCAAAAGTCTCAAAGATCTGTAGGAGCGATTGGATAACTTTCTGGGGAGATTAACGTTTGGGAAAGTGGAATTCTAGAACATTGTAACTGATCTAACAAGAGCGTATTGCAAATCCCATTGAGTTACAGGGTCCAAAAAGGAATATCGTTGTAAGGCTATTACAGAGAGCCTTACATGTTTGGAAGTATCATCCTAAAATAAAAATTATAAGGATTACCGAAATAGTGATTGCACTTTGTTCAGGCGAGACAAAAACGATATGAACCTTATGCCAGTTTTTCCGGAATGGTGTAATCTCAGTCACAGTCATATGCAACCGCATTGTCATTTAAATTATGTCATAATGCCTGGCCGTCCGACTGGGCACATGCTGGGGCCATGGCTGTTTTTTTTTTATTAAAACTTAATTTAATTTTAATGGCAGGCTATGGCCTACTTCAAGTCCTAAATTTGCTGATTTCTACTTCGCATTCCCATTCTTACAATTTGTAGAGAACTGAAGATGTATAGTATTACTTACTTTATTCAATGTCAATGATCACCTTTTCAGGATACACGTGGTGCAGTGGTGTCAGGTTGTCGAAAAACTGTATACACGCATGCGCAGAAATAAAACGTACGGTTAGTCTGATGCCCTGATATGAGAATTGCCTGATTTCTATACTGTTCGTCAGGTAACCCCTATCGAAGACTGACAAATCAGGGGGGGGGGGCATGGATATCATTTGATGCATGAGGGCGCTGTTGAAAACATTAAGGGTGTACCACACTAAAATAATAGACTTTCATTGACCTTAGTGTAAAATCCACCAACTTCACAGTGAAAACATCCATATGTAGGAGTCTCTCAGTTTTTGTGAAACTACTTACAATTATAGTTTGATTATTAGTCTGTCAAATTCTTTTTATTTTTTGGCAGGTGAGCCGTTGATTTGTTTTGCTATTTATCTGCAGAGAGTACCACCCCAAAAAAAAATTTTTTTCCCAAACCGGCTACCTGCCATTTTTCATAAAGCATCCCTCCACTTCACAAGCCAAACGAGACCAATATTAAAGCAACAATTGATTAAGTCTTCACAAAAGTTCAAGCACAGAACCCCCAGTTTATGATAACTGATCATAATTACACAATCTATCAATTGCATGACCCCCCGAAATGTATAATTCCAATAAAGTTGTGTGTTTACAATTTATGCTAATCAGTTTGGCGCAGCCATTTTTGGCTATTTAGTGTGGTGCATCCTTAGGATGCATGCTGTATTGTTTTTTCTGAGGATTTTCAGTTTGAAATCAACGGTCACAGTGCAATAAAATATTTACTATGAGTCTTTTCCTTTATTTTGTACTTTTCTTATGTGAAATTTAGTACTTTTTTCTCTGGGAAAACTGGGCGGGGGGGGGGGGGGGGGGGGGGGTGGGGTGGGAGGGCAGGCCGACGATTTGGAAGGAAAATCCCCCCCCCCCAAAAAAAAATTTCCCTCTGCCCCCGATACCGCTCCCCCCGTAGCGCCGTCACTGCTTTTGAAGTGACGAAATCCCGACTCCTGGGGAAAATTTGTAGTGAAAACATCCGATATACATGGGTGGGGGGCACTCTTACCTTATAGTTTTATAATTTGTCATGATAGGGAAACAATGGCAATATGAGTGACCAAAATTCACTATGTTGGGGCTTGAAAAACTTGACCGAACCCCCATATAAGCGCAGCGCGGTGTGGAGGCCGGGGGGTGGGGGGGGGGGGGGAGCAAATGATAGGCGGATATATTGGAGATGAATGACTTAGACTACATGAAGCATATTGTGTGGGCATGTGTCACGCGTAAGCGGAAAACAAGACCCGTTTTAATGTTAAAATAAGTTTTATTAAATTAATGGGGTTCGAAAAAGAATTTGATAACATGTAGAAGAAATTAACCATTATTAAGCGCCTTGTTTGGGCGGTGGGTATACTGCCCGTTTAAAATGTGCTTGCTCGAATTGCTTGGTTTTCGTTAAATAAAGCTACGGATTTATGTTTCCATGCTACACGTGTATCACAGCTAATTGTAGCTTTAAGCTTTGGAAGTGAGTTTCTTGCGAAGAGTTTCTTAGATGCGCATGAATCTAATTTGCATTTTAGATCATGCTATACTGCCACGTTTGGGTGGGTCACCGGTTTTGCTGCTTTTTTGCATTTTTTTTTAGATACCACGCTTGACTTAATTATTCGACATATGATGATGACGTCGGCATAATGTCCGGTTTTCTTCTGTAACATATTTCGGCTATATACGAATTAGGAAGACCCAATTAGGGTTTAGTTGCATGAAGATTGCCCGTTAGGGCGTTTGAAATTGCAGTGTGCAGTCCCAAAATACATTTTCTTGACGATGATATAGGCCTAATATGTAACAGAATTTTGATTTTTTTTTTGTATGGTGGGATAAGCTGAATATAAAGCTATTAAGTGCAATATTATTCTGTTTGTAGTTTTTTTATTTATAATTAGAAGGTTATTTTAGCATTAATCAGTAAAGCAAATACGGTTGGTCGACCGTACAAAATACGGTAGACGGGGGTATCACTGGACTGTTAATTTTACAGGCAATTTATTACAGCTATGTGAAAGTATGACCCAGAAAAGGAAAGTGATAAGTAAATCAGTTTGCCCCCTATTCTTGATTTGTCGGAATTGATCATGTACGTTTATATGTTTCTTTTTGGAGACACATGTATAAGTTGGCCTTACGAGGAAAAGGACATTTCAAGTCCTTATTTTATATGAAAGATTAAAACTGTCAGGGTGGACAGCTAGTGTTGTCTTTGTTGAATGTAGAGGGGTGTCTAAGTAAAGGGTATACAGCGATAAATTTGAGAAACTGCGAAAAAAAGAAATATAATGCATGGGCTGGCAGCCTGGCCGCATTTATGGTTTCTTGTCTGGGGGTTGTTTAGTGTCATTACAGAAAAGATTTATTGATAATAAGTCAGGTTGTAATTGGAAATGAGAGGCCTCAATTATTGGGAGGTAACGTGCCCACGCCGTGCCCGCTGGAGAACGTTCCCCCGCTAGATGTCATGGATTGTCAGATGACTCATGCAGTGGACAACGGGTAACGTTTGGTACGTATATTTCTATAAGAATTCGACTTGACTATCATAATCTTAAGAAAGGGCGCCTTCTGTATGGAGACAGAACGCGCACCATCTGTTGAAAATGGTATCGCGGCTTCTTTGCGAATTTGTTGTGCTTTATACTTTAGAGTACAGTATTTGAGAATGCTGCACCAGACCATTATTGGTACGGTAAGAATTGGTACAGAGCGGTTTTGAAAAGGTTTCTTGTTTTCATTTTATGTGGAATTATCTGCTTGTGTGTGTGTGTGTTTTATAATAGTTGCATGCAATAAATGTTAAGTTATATTCCCATAGAATATCAGGTGTAGAATGGTGCAGAATAAACCATTTACCGAAGTTGGGTGTGAACGTTCGAGCAGCATATGTGTGTATGTGTCTGCATGTGTTTTAAAACTAGTAGTATAAGGCCGCTAGGCTAAGGCGCAGCATGGTTCAACTTCAACCTCTTTTTTAGCAGTACTCCACTAGCCAAATGCAAGTAAAAACAGTAGCAGCTTAATGAAATCCATCCCCTAAAACTAGTCGGCTTGGTGAGTTTTAACATTTGCACTAACCACAACAATCCTTGTATCATGTGTATATTCCTTCAGTATCAACCATGCTAGTGATCTTTGCTTGCTTATAAGTTATATAGAAATGGCAATAATTAATCCTAAAGCCAGTAAATGATTTGTTTGTGGCATTCTTTTTACATGCACATAATGCAATTGTGTTATTTTGTCTGATTGTGTATTGATGTGTAAGATTGGAAAGGGGATTAATGTGGGTTGCAGTGCTGGCAGGATATGTACGTATTATAGTCTATAGTCGAGAAATTACTGTGTTTGGTTATTTGTAGGCTATATCTTACTTAAAGAAGTTGTGCGACACTATAAATAACAGTATAGGTTAAATATTTTACTTTAATACCCCCACCAAAATCGGTCCAGAACAGGAAAATCTTGGAAAATAATTAACACTCCTTGTTAACAACTATCTAAATGTGTGGCACAACACGTTATTTTAAGATTTATGTCAGTAGAATCTGTAAAATTGAGGCAGAAATTAACATGTATATGAATACTTTGAGTGACGATACACTGTGCCAAGAACATCTAATATAGAAAACACAAACTTTCTTTTCCTATATTACATAAACATTTCCAATTTTTTTTTCAAATGCAAAGGTCGTGCCAAGTGTTTATACAAGTCTGAAAAACAGATGGCTGGTTATTTTTAAAAAATTTGTTATTCTTTTGCTTATATTTGTTGAAAAGTAAAATCAGGGAAATGTTGTGGGCCATATGCTACCTGTAGTTCTACGGGTAGGCCTTCTGTTAGATTAACCCTAACTTCCTAGTGTTTTCTACTAAGTACTGGACCAAGTCTGCCAAAATCTACCACTGACCTTGCTTCACATAATGCTTTAGGACCAAATCCGCTTAAAGGTAGTGCATATGATTGGTAACCCTGCAATTTTTTAAAACTAAATTATTACGAAATATCTTACTAGACTAAGGTATTAGTAGTCTACTTTCAATCATTCTGTGAAATGATGGCATCTGGTGTGCTGTTTTTGTCAAGAAAAGTAGAAATTTATATCGTTTCCAAATGATTTCCAGCTGGAAATCGTTAGAAAACTGCTCTGTAGGCTTTAGTCAAGGCACGCGTGGCCACCTGGACGAGTGGCGCGCCCCGGACATCCTTGCATTCGGGGCGCGTCACGCGTCCGGGTAGCCACATGCGTCTTGACTAAAGACTATCAGCTGCCTGATGGTTGAAAACGAGGGGTTTTTCTTTTGTCTTTTTTGCCATGAAACAATGCAAAACTTTGAACAGGTCAGTGGAATGATTTTTCCTATAAAATACTATTACTAACCCCCAATTCCATTTTGGGAAATTGCAACAATGACCAATAATGTACACTACATGTACCTTTAAATCCACCACAAGACCACCACTGCTATAGGTGGATTTTGATGGACTTGGTAGTAATGGCTTGCCTATGAAATTACCGAAATTGGGGAAATGGATTTTGATGGATTTGGGGAGGTTAGGGTTAATAAAAATTTGTCTTATTTTGAAGGATGTGATTTTTGATAGAAATGTGTTTGATAATCTGAGAAAATTAATTGTATTGCAGTTAGAAGCATACAGCTGAAGTCAGATTTTTTTTGGGAAATATTAATGCCCCTATCAATTGTTCCCTACTCTGGGCCACAGCATCTCAGAGGTGGTGATTGTCACTTTTTAAGTGACAAAATCCCCACCCCTGGAGCAATAATGTAGTCACAATCCACACCTAAATGGGTGGGCACACTCCTACCTTATTGGGTGAGGATTAGAATTTTGATGCCATAATATATGATGTATGTTTTGATAAAAAAAATGCCTTGCAAAAGGATTGAACAAACATGTACATGTATATATATTATCGGGCTTGTAAATAATGCCATCGGGTTTTTATAATACAACACACATGAACCTGTATCGCCAGTGTATGATGACCAAAATCCACATCCTGGGGCTTTAAAAATGTGACCAAATCCCTACCTGAAAGGTGGGGTAGCCTGAGGCGGAAAATAGACACAATGATATGAAGGTTTAGTTACATACATGTACAGTTGAGTGTGATAAGTACAAAGAACATAGAAAATGTGGATGTAGCAAAGAAAATAATTTCTTGGTTTTGGCAGTGTGTTTGTGTGCATGGTGTATGGCACCAGCACTGGATGTAATACACATTTTGATAAAACAAATAATTGGGTGGAAGTGGCCGATTTTTTTTTTTACAGAAATTGACTGTACATGTATATCGCCTGTATTATTATGTATAGGAGGTAAAAGGCAGGGGTTAAGTATTTTTTTGTGATGTCTTAAGGATTGTTTTTGTGTATCAACAGAAAATGAAGTACAACCAGATTGAGAAGAGAGCCAGGAGGGATGTCATGCGACATCTGGTGATGAAGGAGTCGTCTCATCGATGTATGTTTCCCTTGTCTGTCATTGTGATGTTGTCTGACTCATCATCCATTTCATCTCCCCATCCACTCTTCTCTATATGTACTCATCCCATGACCTGTTCATCTGCCATTTCATTTCTTCCTGGTGCTCCTTCACCCGGAGAGCCTTCACCACCTGGTGAAAAGTTCAATGCCTTGAGTTTTGTGCCTTCTCAAGGAAGTCTGTCTATCCCACACAGGGGTATCTTACCGAAGTCTGACTCAAAAGAGTGTACTCTTAGAGTACCCTGGTCACAACAACGGCTGTGTGACCTTGCAGGACAGACGCAATTCCCAGATGGGCTAGTTGACGTTATATTGCTAACGGGGCATGCAGCCTGCCATTCAACTAGTTCACTGGAAACAGACCAAAAGGTAACACAGCTGATTGAAACAAGTGAACAAACAATAGAGCAAACAAATGAGCAAACAAATGAGCAAACCAATGAGCAGAGTAATAAACTGGAGGATGTTGCAGTGGTGACAGATGAACTAATGGAACACGCAGAAAGTGACAAGTATGGTGATGAAGAATGGCATGCAAAAGGTAATGTGAAAACAAAAGATGAATTGGAAAAGTTGGAATTTGTTGTATTACAGTATACAGGGAATGTCAGTGCTGAAGCGGAGGCCCCGATGACTGTTGGAGTGTGTGTAAAGCAAGCAAAAGCTGAAGACAAAGATGAAGATGTCGAACGAAGAAAGCAAAGGAAGTCTGAAAAGGTAAACAAGATGAATAATGCCTGGCTCAAAGTAAATGAGATGAGAAGAAAGAGGGTGTTGAAGATGACTAGGAGAAGACTACATGATCAGAAAGGCATGAGAAGGTTACATGATTTGTTGAAGGTCAAGCACTCTGTGATTAGAAAATTTGCACAAGATGAGTATGGAAATAGAGCAAGAGGGAAGCCCAAGAAAATCAATCACAAGAAACGAAGAAGAGCAATACGCAAGGAGTCCTATAATAGAACCAAAAACGGAAAGGTAGTTGAGTTGTGGTTGAGCACAGAAGAAAGAAGACTGAATGAGAAAGTTAGAAAGAGCAACTTTTGTCATACTAAAAGAAGTCTTAGTATTGTATTGAGCAGGATTGGTGACACTTGTAGACAAAAGCAAAAGAGGAACAGGCATCAAAAGAATAATGGTGATGTTAACAGTTCAAAGGGACATGTGCAATATCAAGATGCAAGAAGAAAAACTGAGAAAAGTGGTAAAACTGAGGAAATAAAGGACCAGGCTGTGAGGGCAGAAAAAGGAAGTAGCAGTAGGTGTGGGATGAGTAATACAAAGAAACAAAATGATGTTGCTGAAGATAGTCATACTAAACAGTGCTGGTTGTGTGATCAATTTGTTATGTCACAAGAAAGGAGTGTGGAATGTGATTCTTGTAACATTTGGTATCATGTTAAATGTATGAATTTCTTGCAGATGGAGAAGATTTTGTCTAACAAATCAGTAACATGGTTGTGTTGTAAATGTGGCAAGACTACTTACTGTCAGTCGCTTTTGTATGATCTTGGCATTCCTACAGATAAGAATATGTACGAGTTGACTGTGGAGGAGACATGCACTGATGACAATGTAGTTATGCAGAACTGTGTAGATAGAACTTCCAGAGGAAATGACATCAAAAGAAATGGAACAAACTGTGTACATGTAAGTGAAGTAAATAGGACTGACAAAGGAACATGTTGCACTAGGTTGAGAAGTAAAGGCCAGATAGATTTATCAAGGAAACAGACAGGAGGATATTCTTTGAGAAGCAAAAAAGGCAGAACTGATGAAAAAAGTAATACAGATGATACGGCAAGACCCGTTGGAAAGGGAAAGAATGCAGATAGTTTGCAGTCAGATAAAAATGATGGTAATGGTAGTCATGGTTTGGAGTCACAAAAAAGATCACGTAGAGTTAGAAGTAGAAAGAGACAACTGTCACCGAGTACTGGAAGATGTGAAATGAAATCCAAAGCACATAAAAAAGTAATGACAGATAACAATGAGGAAGAAGATGATAATGCACAATGTACTACAGATAGAAAATTGCTACAAGGAACATATCAATCAGAGACAAGGACAGAAGAATTGCCTGCAACTGTATGCGTAGAAAGTAAAGGATATAAAACAGATGAAACAAGTGTAACATTGCAAGAATTCATTGTTCAGGGTAGTTGTCATCAAGGTCATCATAAGTTTGGATGTTACAGTGGCAAACAATGTGTACCAAATGGATTGAGCAGTATGTTAATGAGTAGGTTGAAGAAATTAAAAAACTGGACCTCTGATGACATGGATAGTGTATTAAATACTGGAAATGAGTTGTACGGTCATTTATCTCAGAGTTCTACTGTCCATCATGACTATTTGTTAGTGACTGAATTGCCAAATGAGCTAGATCTACTCAATCATCATTTCAATATGGAGTTCCATGATGCTGTATGTGGTTCGTTTGGAGAGGAGTGTAATTTATCTGAATTTGATATGATACCAATGAATCGTGCCTTACAGCAGACTCTTCAGCAATACCATGCATGTTTCATAACTTTCCATGGAAATACATTTGTTGTGATTGCTCAAGATGGGATGTATTATATCTTTGATTCACACTCTAGAAATCAGCAAGGTTGTCAGGTCAGTGAAGGACGAAGTTTGCTCAAATGTGTCACAGCACGGCAAGATGTGCACAGGTACTGTACTGATTTGGCAAGATCTATGAATTTATCTAACAGTGAGCAGTTTGAAATTACAGGTGCATCAGTGTGGTTAGATGATGAGGTAAGGCAGGATGCTGATGGTACTACACAGGAGAAAGGACATTTGTTATTAGGGAGCAGTGAGCATAGTAAAGAAATAGATGGAGACAATACTGATTCTAGAGTATTGCGTGGTTCTTGTAGTGGCTTGTCGAGTACACGTAGTGATATGCCAAATAATATGAAGGAAGACAACAAAGGCAGTTTGTATGGAATAAGTTGCAATAATAAATCAGATGGAGGCAGTGATGTAGAAATCGAGAGTGTGATACAAACAAAGGGTTTTAAATTTGTTCCGTTGACATATGGTAGCAGGAATGCACTGTGTAGACATCATCGAATGGGCCATGTATCTCTGGACTGTAATGAAATTTCAGATAAATGTGAAGAGATGGGACGACCTAATTCAGTAAAGAAAATTAAAGGTGATGGCAACTGCTTTTTCAGGGCTATTTCATTTGCTGTGTCAGGAACTGAAAATAATCATATGCAGTTAAGAATGGCAACTGTGAATCATCTGTTGAAAAATGGAGATAAATTCAATGGCTTTCTGCGTCAAGGGTTTGTTAATGTGGAAGAATATGTCATGAGGCAAAGATTGTTTGATTGTGGAACGTGGGCTACAGAGGTTGAAATCATGGCTATGGCACACATGCTACGTGCAGACATATACACATATGAAGATGGAAATAACTGGTATGTTTTCTCAGCAAGTACTTTTGAGAGAGAGGCTGTAAAATTAGATGAGGCAATTTACTTGTACCATATGCAAAGAATTCATTATGATGTTGTGTTGTCGGTTCATGAATTAGCAAGAGAATCTGCTAAGGGACAAGGAAAAGCACAAGAAGAAGAAGCATTAGAAATGGATTCTTGCCTGAAAACAGCATCAAGTGATAAGAATGTAGAATTGAAATATGAGAAAGAAGTGAGTTTCGAGACCATGAAGCCAGAAAATCAAGATTTAAAACATAAAAAGCGAAAACGTACTAATATAACATTACAGCAACAAAAGAAAAGAGAAAAAGCCAAGGAAAGGTATAACAAAAAAATTAATGAGGTTGCCATGGATAGCAAAGAAATACAACAATCTAAATCTAAGAGTAAAGATCAGAAAAAATGTAGGTCAAGAAATTCTAACATTGTAGATGAAAAGTTAAAAGATGAAAAATCCTGCAATGATAAAGATAAAGCAAGTAAAAAAATATATAACCAGAAGAATTACCAAAAAAATGCAGACAGCAAGAAGAAATCGATGCACATAAAGTATCACAGTGACATCAACTTTCAAACACAACGATTGGAGGCTCAAAGAAGAAGCTATGGTTTATATCAAAATTCAGAAGAAAAGAAAAATTCTGTGAAAAGAAGGTATCACAAAAATGTTAAATATAGAGAGAGTATAATAAATCACGGTAAGGCAAAGTACCTTAATAATGCAGAGTATAGAGAAAAGCTAATTAATAGTGGAAAAACAAAGTACTCTGATAATGCAAAGTATAGAGAAAAGTTAATTAGCAGTGGAAAAACAAAGTACTCTGATAATGCTGAGTATAGAGAAAAGTTAAAAAGCAGCGGAAAAACAAAGTACTCTGATAATGCTGAGTATAGAGAAAAGAAAATTAACAGTGGAAAAACAAAGTACTCTGATAATGCTGAGTATAGAGAAAAGTTAATTAACAGTGGAAGAAGAAAGTACATTGATAATGCTGAGTATAGAGAAAAGTTAATTAACAGTGGAAGAAGAAAGTACATTGATAATGCTGAGTATAGAGAAAAGTTAATTAACAGTGGAAGAAGAAAGTACATTGATAATGCTGAATACAGAGAAAGGCTAATTAAGCAACAAAGTATCAAGTATAAAACAAAATATCATGAAGATGTTGATTATAGAAAAAAGGAAATAAATAGAGTTCAATGTAAATACCATGACAATGTTTCATATAGAAATAAGCTAATTGCAAATATAAAAAAGAAATATCGATGTATTGTTTCCTATAGGATGAAATTGTTAAATTTTGAGAAATGCAAGTATCATAGTGATACAAACTATAGGAGAAACTTAATAAAGCATGGAAAAGAAAAGTACAAGAGCGACGATGGGTATCGTAAAAAAGTGGCAGTGATGAATCGTGCACGTACTGTAAATAAGAAAGAGAAAATACGTAGTATATGTTTCGTTACAAACAAATTTAAAGCAGACATATCTAAAGGACCAGAATACGTGTGTGCTTCATGTCACAAACTTCTGTTTAAGAAACAAGTCTTAAATTGTAATAAGTTGAAGTATAAAAACCAGAAGTGTATTACTGAAAAATATCTGCATACTTGCAGTAAAAAGTGTGAATCAAAGTGTTTGATTAGAGAATCAAGCAGATCATGTCTGTGGATTTGTTATACATGTCATAGGAAATTACTTGCTAATAGAGTACCTGGTGAGGCAAATGTGAATAATTTAATTCTAATAGACATCCCAGAAGAATTGGCTTGTTTGAACACATTAGAAGAACATCTAATTGCTAGAAATGTGTCCTTCATGAAAATGATTGCACTACCTAAAGGAGGACAGCATGGTGTACGGGGCCCAGTTGTATGTGTACCGTCAAATATAACAGATACAGTTAAAGTATTACCGAGAGCTGAAAATGAAAATCAAATGATTCGTGTAAAGCTGAAGAGGAAATTAAGTTATAAAGGATATTATCAGTATCAGTTTGTGAATAAAGAATACGTTGAGAGTGCCTTATCTTACCTTAAACATAACAATAAGTGGTACCATGATATCGAAATAAACACTGATTGGGACAATCCGGTGTGTGATGAAGATAATGATGAAATAGATCAACATGAAAGTGATGTTAAAGAAAAAGAAAAAGTGGAAACGAATGATGACATAGATAACAGTGATGAGGAAACAGAGGATGATCGTTTACGTGGCATAGCATTAGACAGTTGTCTTCAGCCAATTAATTTAGGACAGGAAATTCTTGATCAGTATTTTGATGATGTGCTTTGTGTTGCACCTTGTGAAGGCAATAGTCCAATCAGAATATTAATGGAAAAAGGCAATGAGGCAAAATGCTTTCCAGCATTATTTCCAACAGGTCAACCTACATTTGATGATGATCGTGATGTGAATTTAACTCTGTGTAGATACATGCATAACCGATTAATGAATGTTGATAATAGATTTGCAAAAAATACTCAATACATTTTTTATGCTCAGTACTTGTCAGAGATTCAGAAAGTGATGTCTAGTGTTTCTATTGCATTACGTAAAGGTTGTGATAAAATGCGTAGTGGAGAAAATGTAAATGCTTCAATCATCAATGACAGAGACCAGTTGAATGATATCTTGAAGTCAGACAGTGGATATAAATTCTTGAAACCAATTCGTGGTACACCCCCATATTGGCAAGCAACACAGAAAGATGTTTTGGCAATGATCAGACAGCTAGGAATACCTACATGGTTTTGTTCATTTTCTGCAGCAGACATGAGATGGCCTGAAGTAATCAATACAATTTTAAGACAGCAAGGAGATTCTAGAGATGTGAAAGATTTGGACTGGAATGAGAAATGTACAATATTGAGAAGTAATCCTGTAACTGCTGCAAGAATGTTTGATCAACGATTTCACACATTTCTGAAAGATGTAATTTTGTCAAGAGCTGAACCAATTGGAAAAGTCAAAGACTATTTCTACAGAGTGGAATTTCAGCAAAGAGGATCTCCTCATACACATTGTCTCTTCTGGATAGAAAATGCACCAAAATTGGAAAGTGACAGTAACAAAGATGTTATTAAGTTTATTGACACATACATCAGTTGCAAATTACCATCAAAAGAAGAAGATGAAGAATTAAATGAAATCATCAGTCATGTGCAATTACATAGCAGAAGACATTCTAAGTCATGTAAAAAGAAACGTACTGAATGCAGATTTAATTTCCCGAGACCTCCATCTGAACGAACATTTATTACAGAGCCTGATATGCCAACAGATGATAAGAAAAAGGTGGATGAAAAGGACACACAGGAAAGGAATGATGCCAAGGAGTTACTTCAGTCAATATGGACTGCAATACAGAAAAGTGAGAATGAACATATGACAACCAGTGAATTGTTTGCAAGCATAAATGTAACACAAGCTGACTTTGAGAAAGCTAATGATGTATTAAGCAGCAAGGCCAGTATCATATATAAGAGACAGCCACAAGATGCTTGGGTTAATTTGTACAATCCTGCTCTAATGAGATGTTGGAATGCAAACATGGATATTCAGTACATTTGTGATGCTTATGCTTGTGTTGCTTATGTAGTATCCTACATGTCTAAAGCTGAACGTGAAATGGGCGTATTGTTATCACAGGCTCAAGCTGAAGCAGAGAAAGGAAACTTGGATGCCAGACAGAGTATGAAGGAAATTGGCTGTGTGTATTTGCATAATCGTGAAGTATCGGCACAAGAAGCAGTTTATCGTGTCTGTAATTTGAGATTGAAAGAAGGATCAAGGAAAGTAGAATTTATACCTGTTGGTGAAAATCCAATTAAAATGAGCTTGCCACTTAGTGTTATTCAAAATAGATGCAATGATGACTGTGATGATGATAGTATTTGGATGACCAGTAGAGTTGATAGGTACTTGGCAAGACCAAATATTGATGAATTTGAAACAATGTGCTTAGCCACATTTTGTTCTGATTATAGAGTAATATACAACAACATGGCTAAGACAAGTCGTTCACAGGTGTATGAATTGAAGAATGGTTTAGGCCACATACAGAAACGTAGTCGAACTGATCCTGCAGTTATACGATTTCCAAGATTTTCAGTTGCAAAATATCCTGAGAAGTACTATCAGAGTATATTGCAGTTATACCTTCCTTATCGTATTGATGCTCAGTTGAAACCAGAGCAGTTTGAAACTTATGAGGAATTTTATCAAAATGGTGTTGTTCGAATGAGAGGTTCCCTGCAATCTGTGATGAATATTGTTGAAAGTAATCGGGCATTGTATGAAGCTAATGCTGAATCAGTGGATGAAGCTGAGGAATTATTAAATAAATTTGGTCCACAAGAAGATGCTTGGGCATTGATAGCTCCAGAAACTGAAAAGGATAGACTTGAATGTAAAAGGCAGCACCAACCAGAAATTGATGATAGTGACAATGAGTTTGAGATTCCTGATTTGAAATCAAAGAAAGACAATGATGTGAAATGTAGCATTGAACCACATGCACTAAATGTATCCAAACAAGAAGCAATGAATTTGTTGAGGTGCTTAAATTCAAAACAAAAGAAAGTTTTCTACAAAGTCAGACAGTGGTGCTTGCAGAAAGTGAATGGAAAAAATCCAGAACCATTTCATGTATTTGTGACAGGCGGAGCTGGTACTGGAAAAAGTCATTTGATCAAATGTATTTACTATGAAGCAACAAGGCTTTTTGCTACAATGATGGAGAATCCTGATGATGTATCGGTACTACTTACAGCTCCTACAGGCGTTGCAGCTTATAATATCCATGGTGCCACAATTCACAGTGCTTTGTCAATAGGAATAAATGTCAGATTGCCATATCAACCACTTGGTGAAGAGAAGATCAATACATTAAGAAATAAATTAAGACAACTACAGATTCTGATTGTTGATGAGGTTTCAATGGTGGATCAAAAAATCTTGTTTTACATTCATGGTCGTCTACGACAGGTCAAGCAATCACGTAATCATAATCCTTTTGGAAATGTGAGCATACTTGCAGTTGGTGATTTTTATCAGTTGCCCCCAGTGAAAGGAAAATCTTTGTACCAGACTGCTGTTACAGGTGATCTGTGGAATGATATTTTTGTGAAAGTGGAACTGACTGAAATTATGAGGCAAAAGGAAGATGCACAGTTTGCTGAAGTCTTAAATAGGTTACGAATAAGAAGAAAAAGGGAACATTTGCAAGATAATGATATCAGACTGTTAAAATCACGTGAAACTGGAGAAGATTGGACTGATGCTGTGCATATTTACCCTTGCAACAAACAGGTGGATCAGTATAATACACAAACTCTTTATGCAAAGTGTTCTGAATGTGTATGTGTTCTTGCTAAAGATTTCCAGAAAGATCCAAAAAGTGGGAAAATGAAACCGGCAGGGAAATCAGTCAAGAAATCTTCCTATACTAATTTACCTGAGTTACTATGGCTTGGAGTTGGTGCTAGAGTAATGCTTACAAGGAATCTTGATGTATATGATGGACTTGTTAATGGAGTGTTTGGAACTGTCTGTGACATAGTGACATTACCTAATCAACAATCTCCAAAGTGCGTGAAAGTTAAATTTGATGATGAGCATGTTGGGCTAAAGTTGAAAAAACAGTCATCTGTTGATCGTACTGATGCAGTTTGTATTGAAATGGTAGAAGAAAATGTGACTAACCAGTGTGTACGGCATCAGTTTCCTCTCAAGTTAGCTTGGGCATGTACAGCTCACAAGGTGCAAGGAATGACTACAAAAAAGGCAGTTGTATGTTTGGAACATACGTTTTCAGCAGGACAAGCTTATGTTAGTTTGAGCAGAGTGGTATCACTGAATGGCCTTGTGATAAAAGGGTTCGATGAAAAATATATTTATTGTAATGAAGGTGTGGCTAAGGCAATGAATCAAATGTTACCGTTTATTTACGAGAATGATAACGGCGGTGATAAAAATGAAATAAAGTCTCACAAAAGTTATAGCACATGTATTGCCATGCATAATATTCAAGGCTTATGTGCACATTTCATGGATTTGACAAATAATAACGAAATGATGTCATGTGATTTCATGTGCTTGACAGAAACATGGACCGATAGAAACTTTAGTTGTGATATGGATATGAATGATTGTAAATGGTATCATCAGCCAAGATGTGTGTCATATGATAACACCAGCCGTCTTACACGCATGTTGAAAGATCAATGCCATGGAGGTGTAGCTGTGTGTGGCAAAAAAGAGAAAGTATTCAGCAGGCTAAATTTACCAATCCATAATCTTGAGTATATTGCATTTCAGATAATTTCAAATGTGTCATTAGCTGTTGTTATAATTTATCGACCTGCATCATACACACTGCATGAATTTCTTGAGGTTCTCCAAATATTGCTAAATGAGCTACATAAGATTTCAAACAAGTGCATTGTAATGGGTGATTTCAATGAAGATATTATACACAAGGAATCTTCTGTCAGTAAACTGATGTCTAGTCATGGATATAAGCAATGTGTAGGTGATGCCACAACTGAAAGAGGTACTTTGCTTGACCATGTTTATGTTAGGAATATAGATATTAACATTGAAATTTGTCCAACGTATTATAGCTACCACGAAGCAGTCATTGTTCAGTTCTGATTTTGCTTTGATCAATCAAATAATTTTCCAATTATGTACTGCTTAATGTTGTAGGCTTTCAAAAAAAGAAAATGGTATACAATATGAATGAGTATTGTAAACAAGTAAGATAAAATAGTGTGGTTAAGAAAAAGGACAAAATACAATGTAACATGGTATTAAAACAAGAAGGATAAAATAGCATGATAAACAAAGATGAAATAGCCTAGCTGTCAAACAAGGCTAATGAAATAGCAGGTAAACAAGAAGGATTAATTTCATGTAGCATGATAAACAAGGATGAAAAACAAGTGTGGTACACAAGATGAAATAGCATATCAAAAGAGGATAAAATAACATGGTAAACAAGAAGGAAGAAATAGGATGGTAAATAAGGATGAAATAGCATGATAAACAGTAAGGATGGAAAACAAGGATAAAATAATGTCAAACAAGGATGAAATAGCATTGTAAACAACAAGAAAGAAATAGGACGGTAAACAAGGATGAAATAGCATGATAAACAATAAGGATGGAAAACAAGAAGGATGAAATAGCATGTAAAACAAAAAGGGTGAAATAGCCTGTCAAACAAGAAGGGTAAAATAGCATGGTAAACAAGGATGAAATACCATAGTAAATAAGGATGAAACAAAAGATTTTCAACAAAACTGAGCACATCTGTTGCAAAATGTGCAATATTACTATTCTTCTGTTCAACAAGGGATGGCGACCATCACTGACTATAACTGTGAATCACCGATGCCAGACTCACAACTCAGTGTGGCACATCACAGGTTCTTCTGTTCAGCAAGGGATGGCGACCATCACTCACTATATGTGTGGAACACCGCTGCCACACTCACAACTCAGTGTGGCACATCACAGGTTCTTCTGTTCAGCAAGGGATGGCGACCATCACTCACTGTAACTGTGGAACACCGCTGCCACACTCACAGCTCAGTGTGGCACATCACAGGTTCTTCTGTTCAGCAAGGGATGGCGACCATCACTCACTGTAACTGTGGAACACCGCTGCCACACTCACAGCTCAGTGTGGCACATCACAGGTTCTTCTGTTCAGCAAGGGATGGCGACCATCACTCACTATATGTGTGGAACACCGCTGCCACACTCACAACTCAGTGTGGCACATCACAGGTTCTTCTGTTCAGCAAGGGATGGCGACCATCACTCACTGTAACTGTGGAACACCGCTGCCACACTCACAGCTCAGTGTGGCACATCACAGGTTCTTCTGTTCAGCAAGGGATGGCGACCATCACTCACTGTAACTGTGGAACACCGCTGCCACACTCACAGCTCAGTGTGGCACATCACAGGTTCTTCTGTTCAGCAAGGGATGGCGACCATCACTCACTGTAACTGTGGAACACCGCTGCCACACTCACAGCTCAGTGTGGCACATCACAGGTTCTTCTGTTCAGCAAGGGATGGCGACCATCACTCACTGTAACTGTGGAACACCGCTGCCACACTCACAGCTCAGTGTGGCACATCACAGGTTCTTCTGTTCAGCAAGGGATGGCGACCATCACTCACTGTAACTGTGGAACACCGCTGCCACACTCACAGCTCAGTGTGGCACATCACAGGTTCTTCTGTTCAGCAAGGGATGGCGACCATCACTCACTGTAACTGTGGAACACCGCTGCCACACTCACAGCTCAGTGTGGCACATCACAGGTTCTTCTGTTCAGCAAGGGATGGCGACCATCACTCACTGTAACTGTGGAACACCACTGCCACACTCGCAGCTCAGTGTGGCATATCACAGGTTCTTCTGTTCAGCAAGGGATGGCAACCATCACTCACTGTAACTGTGGAACACCACTGCCACACTCATAGCTCAGTGTGGCACATCACCAGTCCTTCTGTTCAGCAAGGGATGGTGACCATCACTCACTGTAACTGTGGAACATTGCTGCCACACTCACAACTCAGTGTGGTACATCACAGGTTCTTCTGTTCAGCAAGGGATGGCGACCATCACTCACTATACGTGTGGAACACCGCTGCCACACTCACAACTCAGTGTGGCACATCACAGGTTCTTGTCTTCAACAAGGGATGGCGACCATCATTCACAATAAATGTGGAACACCGCTGCCACACTCATAGCAGTGTGCCATATCACCAGTCCTTCTGTACAATAAGGGATTATGACCATCACTCACTATAACTGCGCAACACTGCTGCCACACTCACAGCTCAGTGTGGTACATCCCAAGTTCTTATGTTCAACAAAGGATGACTATTACTCATTATAATTGCAGCACTGTAGCTACATGTACACTCACAGCTAAGTGTCATATCGCATGCATTTTCCAATATGGAACAGTGACTGACTATGGAGTAACATTGCTACACTCACATCTTTGATGTCCATCATTGGTCCTTAGTAAAAAAGACATATAATGTCCATTACTGAGCACTATTTGTTCATTGCCAACAACAGGTCTACATCTGTAGGTATGTCTGCCGAAAAGGTTTTCTACGTGTCTTAGGTCTACAAATTTCGGACCATTTCCAATTATGTATGGGAAATAAGTATATGTCTTGATTCTTAATAACAATGAGTTTCTTGGCAGAAGAATGAATTTTGAACCAAAAAATAGGTGAATATTTATTTGCATGGAAGTTCACGCAGTATGGGTCAGCATATTTATGTTCAATCACTTTAATCATTTTTTTATAGAGATAATTTGTTTTGTGTTTAACCCCTTGCCACCGGTTGATACAAATACGTGCAGATTGAAATTGCCACCTGGCCGGTTGACACAAATACAAGCACATGTTTGCATTTTCAATCCATTATTGGGGTATTGTGTACGTTATGCTTGGCTTCACAAGCCTTTTGTTTCTGTTTCGCTTGGCTGCATAACCCGGCCTGGTGCCCGGGCGCCACCCATAGTGGCGAGGGGTTAAACATAGTACTAATGTGAATGTCCAATTTGTTTATATTGTCATTTGTTTGTAGACAGTGCAGGAATATATGACTGCAAGATGTGCAAGTTGTGCAAACCAAAATATTTGTACAACTTTCTCTTTGACAACATTTGGATATAGATATATTTTTTTATATTTAGCTATTGTTATTTTCAGTTTAAAATAACTAATTCTTGACATTAGTTTCCATATATGGATGTATTTTATAGCAAACCCAAAATAATAAAGAATGTTCATGTTGATGTAATCAGGGAAACATTTTAAGTTTAAACTAATGTGGTACATGTAGCATGCTTCAACACATGTACGCTATCTTTGAAACGTATGTCCATTTAGGGACGTTTTCAGTAAAATTAGCATCTAGTATATACTTGCAGTCTGATCTAAGACCTTATGCAGCTAGTCGTGATCCAAGAAAATGCACTCAGTGCACCATTGATGTAGAAGTTGCAATCAAGAAAATGAATCCAATGCAGTCTTTATAACTTTAGCTGGGACATACATGTACTTTGTGATGAATGACATTGGAGAGGCATGTACGTTGCCTATATGCAGTGAGTAGACTTACTAGATCAGTATAGTATTGGAGTATAGCAAAGTTTAAGTCTCGACTCAATATCCAAAGTCTAACAATTTTAATTGTCAGCAAACAAACCAATTTTAATTTTTTGCGTATTTTATTTGTCTGATTTCTGTTTGATCACTTCCTTTTGCAGTCATCCAAGCCTCAATTCTGTGAGCTACCACTTGCATCACAATGTCAAAGTCTACTCATCATCGGTCACCCAAGCCTCAGTTCTGTCAGCTACCACTTGCATCACTGTGACGTCAAAGACTACTCATCGAAGCCTGAGTTGTGTGAGTCACACTCATCACCTGTCAATCAAGCCTGAGTTCTGTCGGCTACTACTTATACATCATCGTGACGTCAAAGATCACTCATCTAAGCCTGAGTATTGTGAGCCACCATTTGCATTACTGTGATGTCAAAGATTGCAAATCACCTGTCGTCCAAGCCTGAGTTCTGTGCACTAAATGTACATGTACCACTTGCACTGTGGGGTCAGAAGCTGCAAGGTGCCTGTCAGTGACTCGTTAGCCTTGAAGAAAGATTTTAACCTGTTGAGTTGTATGCTATGTATGAAGTTAATAAATAGAGTTCTCATTTTCTAATTCAAACACAAAGTGGGCACAATTGACTGTCTATTCAACTTATATTGCCATTTCTTTAAAAATATCAATCATTATAGGCAAGGTGGTAAATGTGAGTTAAATTAAGTTGATTTCTCATTGTTCATGAGAGGGACAGTTAAGTATGAAGATTATTACATTTGCGGGCTTATAACTCGTGCGTGAGATTTGTCAAGATTTTTCCGGATTTCAGGACTTTTTGTCAGGATTCTTGCACTTTTGAAATCTGGAAATGTGAAGTGTTACCCTTAATGTGGCTTTACCTGCGAAAAGTACCATAAACACAGGTATTTTAAGGGGTGCCTTTAGCCAAATAGAAACCACAGACCCTACCATGCTGTGATGTCCTCGGTGACCGACAAACAGTGAAAATTGTGTTGATTTTCTATTTTAGGGCAATCTTACCCCTAACAAATAACTTGTTGTAATGGATTTATAGTTGAGCATTATTTTGTATAGAAGCAATTGCTGTTTTTTATGACAGATCAAGGAATAAATTTATGCTGGTGTTATATGAATATCAGATTCCCATCAACTTTTGGTTTCTCTATTGGTTAAACCCTCTCACGTGACCGGTCAATTTCTCAATTCTCTTCACTTTAGGCATGCGCAGTAGAAGTCAGCTTTTCAGGGTGACAGATATTCATGCAACGCCGGGCCGGTTTTAAACAAGTATGTTTAAAACCGCCTTGGCACCTGGGACGCTTGATAATGACCCGAGCCAAAGGTGGGGGTCATTAACGTCCAGGACCCAAGGCGGTTTAATACTGGCCCCAGCACATATTTATTGCTATTATTAAAAATCTGTTAGTATAATTCAGCAAAAAACTTTAGAAAAATCAAAAATTTCCAATGATTTTCTTCAAAACATTGTTTTGTAAAAAAAAACCTTTAGTTATTGAATGGTTCATGCTAAGCATAAGTGGTGCTAAAGATTTCCCTATATGGAAATTGACATGCGCCCGATGCGCTTGCCAGGTGTTGGAGAATGCGGCTGTGTTAGTGAAGTGTGAAATGATCCATTCTATTTACAGATATACATGTATTAGTAATATCCCACTTGCGTTATTAGGAGAGTGACTAGTCACTCTAGTTTTCAGGCAATAAAATGGATCAGATTTCATAGGACTCTAAATTTGTTGTTACGCCGGATTGGCTGTTTAAAACACCCATGTGATGGGCTTTTGACCAACGGCAGTGGAACGGGGGGGGGGGGGGGGAAGGGGGGCAAGGGGGAATTTTCGGCCCCCCCTCCTTCACTTTTGGCAGTTACACATAAAGAAAAACACAAAACGGCAGAATTCCCCCCCCCCCCACACTTTCAAAAGTGTTCCGGCGCCGTTGCTTTTGACTAATAGGAAGAGGTAGACTGTCTTGGGTATTTATAAATGGTTTCTATGACACTTATTGTTTAACCTTAACTTTCTTTTCTAGTGCTGTCTTACTAAAGAACAGGGATATTAGTCATCTTACATTCCTGTAATGAACTACAGGACAACAGTGTAATTCTAAAACAATACCTAAAAAGTAATTTTGCTTGAAGTTCATATTTATTTACAATCGGATTAAAAAAATTCATTGAAAATGAAACATTAATTCAACAAGATGTACATATAGTTTGAGAGGAGATAAGTATCCTGGAACACAAATATAGCTTAGCCTGACTCTGTATGTCTATAATTAAAAAATAATGTTATAAGACGTCTGATTGTTTCTGTGCTTTTCACTGAATGCACTTGTTAAATACACAACTTTTTCTCTTCAACATTTTGTTTTAAGGCTTGTATTGGAGTAACTTGCCTCTCAAATTTGAATCTTTATTAATATTATGTGATATGTTCTTGATAAAAATGCATGTTGACATTGTGGCACGTAGGAAGCAATAAAAAGAATTCTTTGAAAAGACCTTTGAATGAAGAGATTTATTTAATGAAGTCTTACTGGTATATTTTTTATTACAGTATATAATTGAAAGAAAATACGGTCTTATTAACCCTAACAGTCCTGAATTCTCCAATTTTAATATGATTTTCCACACACCCTAGGAAAGTACAGTTAAATGCAAGGAAAGTTCGACATAATCTTGCTTGTCAAAAGTTTCTCTGCCACAATTGACAAACCTGTCAACTTTTTAGCGCAAGAGGGCGGTAGTACTTAAAAAAATACTCCTCTGGTTGGGTTTAGTGAATTGTAGAGGGCAGCATACGAGTTTACTGGTAAAAATTCGTTCACGGATTTTGTCCGGTGGCGCCTAGCACTGTATACCAAACTTAACTAACAATTTAAGGCAAACACACACATAGAGCGGTGGGTGAGACCGAAGCATACCCCCTGTAGTGTTTGAAGACGGAAAACCAGTAATTAACGCAACACACCTTAAAGAATGGACGGCTGAAACAAACTATATTTGAGCAGTAGAAAATCACATAACGCATTTGTTTTAATACATTGGGAATTATAAACTGGAAATTAAATGTAAGGTAATCCAAATGACGATTGAGACAACATTTACTTGAGTGGAACAAAATACAACAATTATTTTTGAAAATTATGTTAAATCCTCCCAAATCACAGAACGCAAAACTTGTTTACCTATGACATAAAAAACATTTCAAAAAGAATTACAATAAGAATTTGGAAAGAATGTTATAAGACGCCTGATTGTTTGTGTGCTTTTCACTGAATGCACTTGTTAAATACACAACTTTTTCTCTTCAACATTTTGTTTTCAGGCTTGTATTGGAGTAACTTGCCTCTCAAATGTTAATCTTTATTAATATTATGTGATATGTTCTTGATAAAAATGCATGTTGACATTGTGGCACGTAGGAAGCAATAAAAAGAATTCTTTGAAAACAAGACCTTTGAATAAAGAGAGTTATTTAATGAAGTCTTACTGGTATATTTTTATTACAGTATATAATTGAAAGAAAATACGGTCTTATTAAACCCTAATAGTCCTGAATTCTCCAATTGTAATATGATTTTCCACACACCCTAGCAAGGAAAGTTCGACATAATCTTGCTGGTCAAAAGTTTCTCTGCCACAATTGACAAACCTGTCAACTTTTTAGCGCAAGAGGGCGGTAGTACTTTAAAAAATACTCCTCTGGTTGTGTTTAGTGAATTGTAGAGGGCAGCATACGAGTTTACTGGTAAAAATTCATTCACGGATTTTGTCCGGTGGCGCCTAGCACTGTATACCAAACTTAACTAACAATTTAAGGCAAACACACACATAGAGCGGTGGGTGAGAACGAAGCATACCCCATGTAGTGTTTGAAAACGGAAAACCAGTAATTAACGCAACACACCTTAAAGAATAGACGGCTGAAACAAACTTTATTTGAGAAGTAGAAAATCACAGAACGCATTTTTTTTAATACATTGGGAATTATAAACTGGAAATTAAAGGTAAGGTAATCCAAAATACGATTGAGACAACATTTACTTGAGTGGAACAAAATACAACAACTATTTTTGAAAATTATGTTAAATCCTCCCAAATCACAGAACGTAAAACTTGTTTACCTATGACCTAAAAAACCTATTTCAAAAAGAATTACAATAAGAATTTCGAAATTAGCATGTTCAGTTGATGAGATAGGCCTTCAAAAGGATTCAAAAGTAAAAAAATTACTATAAAATCATATGATGACGTCACCATAACGTCGCATCAATTTTCATATATAACACATGCCGGCCTACAAGCATTCCAGACACAAAATTGTTTAAAATAATCTACTGGGCTACCTAGATATTACTTTTCAACTTAATCTGACTTCTACTTCGGTAAAAATATGGCTTCGAAAAATGCCCCTTTAAGATGACGTCACGTGACATGTGATGACGTCATCATGATGTAAAAGTTCGCCACACGTTGTGAGCAGTTGGGGTAAGTGTCTGCCAAGTTTAAAAGTAGCCAAAGTGGCCAGTAAGAAAGAAAACGTTTACAAATGCTAAGGGCAATAATCTAGCGAGTGCCCCTTTAAGATGACACCACGTGACATGTTATGACTTAATCATAACGTTATGTCAATGTTTATCTATAACACCCGGTGGCATACCTAGATATTACGTTCCAACTTAATCGGACTTGTACTTTTGTAGATATATGGCTTCGAAAAATGCCCCTTTAAGATGACGTCATCAGACGTCAAAGTTCGGCACACATTGTGAGCAGTTGGGGTGTCTGCTAAGTTAAAAAGTAGCCAAAGTGGCCGGTAAGAAAGAAAAAGTTTACAAATGCTATGGGCAATATTCTAGCGACTTCAAAAAATAATTTATTTATGACGTCATCATGACGTCACACAATTTTCGCTTTTTAGGGCATATCTTTGAGACATACCAAAGCTATAACAAAAAGAATTTTGAAAATGTCTTGTTTTGTTCGCTAGATATATTGAAAAGAATGTTACGATTAAAAAAATTCAAAAATTCAGCGACTTGAAAAAAGACTAGAAATCAACCCCTTTTATAAACAGCATGCACATTTAAGCCATGGTTATCAGCCCTTCCCAGAATTCCTTTGTGTTATATTGAATTTGGTCTAAATTTTGAAATGGCTCCTATTTCACACTTGAGTGAGCCACGATCATGAAATTTTGGAATTAGGTACAGGAAAATTCAACGAATACATTTTTGTAATCGGATTGACCCTTACATGCGTTTACAAAAAAAAGATTTGTTGATGACGTCATCATGACGTCACACAATTTTCGCTTTTTAGGGCATATCTTTGAGACATACCAAAGCTGTAACAAAAATAATTTTGAAAATATCTTGTTTTGTTCGCTAGATATATTGAAAAGAATGTTACGATTTTAATACTTCAAAAATTTAGCGACTTGAAAAAAGACTAGAAATCAACCCCTTTTATAAACATCAAGCACATAATAGCCATGGTTATCTGCCCGTCCCAGAATTCCTTTGTGTTATATTGAATTTGGTCTAAATTTTGAAATGGCTGTCATTTCTTACTTGAGTGAGCTACGATCATGAAATTTTGGAAATGGGTACAGAAAAATACAATGTATACATTTTTGTAATCAGATTGACCCTTACATGCGTTTAAAAAAAAAAATATTGTTGATGACGTCATCATGACGTCACACAATTTTCGCCATTTAGGGCATATCTTTGAGACATACCAAAGCTGTAACAAAAAGAATTTTGAAAATATCTTGTTTTGTTCGCTAGATATATTGAAAAGAATGTTACGATTTTAAAACTTCAAAAATTCAGCGACTTGAAAAAAGACTAGAAATCAACCCCTTTTATAAACAGCAAGCTCATAATAGCCATGGTTATCAGCCCGTCCCAGAATTCCTTTGTGTTATATTGAATTTGGTCTAAATTTTGAAATGGCTGTCATTTCTTACTTGAGTGAGCCACGATCATGAAATTTTGGAATTGGGTACAGAAAAATACAATGTATACATTTTTGTAATCAGATTGACCCTTACATGCGTTAAAAAAAAAAAGCATTTTTGATGACGTCATCATGACGTCACACAATTTTCGCTTTTTAGGGCATATCTTTGAGACATACCAAAGCTATAACAAAAAGAATTTTGAAAATATCTTGTTTTGTTCGCTAGATATATTGAAAAGAATGTTACGATTTAAAAAAATTAAAGATTCAGCGACTTGAAAAAAGACTAGAAATCAACCCCTTTTATAAACATCAAGCACATAATAGCCATGGTTATCTGCCCGTCCCAGAATTCCTTTGTGTTATATTGAATTTGGTCTAAATTTTGAAATGGCTGTCATTTCTTACTTGAGTGAGCTACGATCATGAAATTTTGGAAATGGGTACAGAAAAATACAATGTATACATTTTTGTAATCAGATTGACCCTTACATGCGTTTTAAAAAAAAAATATTGTTGATGACGTCATCATGACGTCACACAATTTTCGCCATTTAGGGCATATCTTTGAGACATACCAAAGCTGTAACAAAAAGAATTTTGAAAATATCTTGTTTTGTTCGCTAGATATATTGAAAAGAATGTTACGATTTTAAAACTTCAAAAATTCAGCGACTTGAAAAAAGACTAGAAATCAACCCCTTTTATAAACAGCAAGCTCATAATAGCCATGGTTATCAGCCCGTCCCAGAATTCCTTTGTGTTATATTGAATTTGGTCTAAATTTTGAAATGGCTGTCATTTCTTACTTGAGTGAGCCACGATCATGAAATTTTGGAATTGGGTACAGAAAAATACAATGTATACATTTTTGTAATCAGATTGACCCTTACATGCGTTAAAAAAAAAAAGCATTTTTGATGACGTCATCATGACGTCACACAATTTTCGCTTTTTAGGGCATATCTTTGAGACATACCAAAGCTATAACAAAAAGAATTTTGAAAATATCTTGTTTTGTTCGCTAGATATATTGAAAAGAATGTTACGATTTAAAAAAATTAAAGATTCAGCGACTTGAAAAAAGACTAGAAATCAACCCCTTTTATAAACATCAAGCACATAATAGCCATGGTTATCTGCCCGTCCCAGAATTCCTTTGTGTTATATTGAATTTGGTCTAAATTTTGAAATGGCTGTCATTTCTTACTTGAGTGAGCTACGATCATGAAATTTTGGAAATGGGTACAGAAAAATACAATGTATACATTTTTGTAATCAGATTGACCCTTACATGCGTTTTAAAAAAAAAATATTGTTGATGACGTCATCATGACGTCACACAATTTTCGCCATTTAGGGCATATCTTTGAGACATACCAAAGCTGTAACAAAAAGAATTTTGAAAATATCTTGTTTTGTTCGCTAGATATATTGAAAAGAATGTTACGATTTTAAAACTTCAAAAATTCAGCGACTTGAAAAAAGACTAGAAATCAACCCCTTTTATAAACAGCAAGCTCATAATAGCCATGGTTATCAGCCCGTCCCAGAATTCCTTTGTGTTATATTGAATTTGGTCTAAATTTTGAAATGGCTGTCATTTCTTACTTGAGTGAGCCACGATCATGAAATTTTGGAATTGGGTACAGAAAAATACAATGTATACATTTTTGTAATCAGATTGACCCTTACATGCGTTAAAAAAAAAAAGCATTTTTGATGACGTCATCATGACGTCACACAGTTTTCGCTTTTTAGGGCATATCTTTGAGACATACCAAAGCTATAAGAAAAAGAATTTTGAAAATATCTTGTTTTGTTCGCTAGATATAATTTAATGAATGTTACGATTTTCAAAATTCAAAAATTCATAAAAAATCACGTGATGACGTCATCATGACGTAAAAGATCGGCATGCATTCTGAGCAGCTGGTCTAAGTGTCTGTTAAGTTTAAAGGCAATCGGCTGCATAAAAGTAGCCAAAGTGCCTGGCAGAAAGAAATCGTGTACAAATGCTATGGGCAAAAGTCTGAAAAAGAAGAAAAAAAAAAAAAGAAAAAAAAAAAATCTTAACGAAAACAAGGGCTGTTTCGAAAAACTTTCGTAACAGCCAATTAGCCGATGACGTCATCATGACGTCACCATGACGTCACATACATTTTCATCTAACACATGCTGGCATAACTAAATACCACGTTTTAACTTAATGTGACTTGTACTTTTGTAGATATATGGTTTCCAAAAATGCCCCTTTAAGATGACGTCACGTGACATGTGATGACGTCATCATGACCTAAAAGTTCGGCGCACATTCTGAGCAGTTGGTGTAAGTATCTGCCTACGACTTGTCTAACGACTTGAAAAAAAGACTAGAGATCAACTCTTTATAGACAGCATGCCACATGAAAGCCATGGTTTCTGTCCTTCCCAGAATTCCTTTGTGTTATATTGAATTTGGTCACAATTTTTTAGATGCCTGTTATTTCTTAATACTTGAGTGAGCCACGATCACGAAATTGTTGAATTAGGTAGAGAAAAATTCAATGTATAAATTTTTAATCGGACCGACCCTTACATGCGTTAAAAAAAAAAATTGATGACGTCATTATGACGTCACACAATTTTCGCCTTTTAGGGCATATCTTTGAGACATACCAAAAGCTGTATCAAAAAGAATTTTGAAAATCTCTTGTTTTGTTTGCGAGATATATTTAAAAGAATGTTACGATTTCAAAATTTCAAAAATTCATAACAAATCACTTGATGACGTCATCATGACGTCACTTTGGATTTTGCATCCTAGTGCCAGTATCTACCTACCCACCAATTTTCATGACGATCGGACCTATCCTTATATGTGTTTTAAAAAAGCACATTTTTGATGATGTCATCATGACGTCACACACTTTTTTCCTTTTTAGGGCATATCTTTGAGACCTACCAAAGCTATAACAAAAAGAATTTTGAAAATATCTTGTTTTGTTTGCCAGATATATTTAAAAGAATGTTACGATTTTCAAAATTTCAAAAATTCATAACAAATCACGTGATGACGTCATCATGACGTCACTTTGGATTTTGCATCCTAGTGCCAGTATCTACCTACCCACCAATTTTCACGACGATCGGACCTATTCTTATATGTGTTTTAAAAAAGCACATTTTTGATGATGTCATCATGACGTCACACACTTTTTTCCTTTTTAGGGCATATCTTTGAGACCTACCAAAGCTGTAACAAAAAGAATTTTGAAAATATCTTGTTTTGTTCGCTAGATATATTGAAAAGAATTTTACGATTTTCAAATTTCAAAAATTCATAAAAAATCACGTGATGACGTCATCATGACGTAAATGTTCGGCATACATTCTGAGCAGTTGGTCTAAGTGTCTGCCAAGTTTAGAGGCAATCGGGTGTACCAAAGTAGCCAAAGTGCCGGTAAGAAAGAAAACGTGCACAAATGCTATGGGCAAAAAGTCTGAAAAGGAAAAAAAAAAAAAAAAAAAAAAAAAAAAAAAAATAAAAAACTAGAGGCATGAGGTTGGTGTTTGTGGACAAACACAGGGCTGTTTCGTTTTTGTTTTTTTAGTTTGGATGTGAAATGTGAATACAATAATTTAAGTTTGTCAAAGAATCGCGCTGCTGCCAGTTTTCTTTGGTAATTTTGAAATTAATTAAAGTTGTTTGTAGTAGTAACATGTGATGACGTCATCATAACGTCACATAAATTTTCATCTATAAACCTACTGGGCTACCTAGATATTACTTTTAAACTTAATCGGACTTGTACTTCTGTAGATATGCGCCTTCAAAATCTGCCCCTTTAAGATGACGTCACATGAGATGACGTCATCATAACGTCATGTCAATTTTCATTTATAAACCTACTGGGATACCTAGATATTACATTTTAACTTAATCGAACTTGTACTTTTGTAGATATATGGCTTCGAAAAATGCCCCTTTAAGATGACGTCACGTGACATGTGATGACGTCATTATGACGTAAAAGTTCGGCACACATTGTGAGCAGTTGGGGTAAGTGTCTGCCAAGTTTAAAATTAGCCAAAGTGGCCGGTAAGAAAGAAAACGTTTACAAATGCTATGGGCAATATTCTAGCGACTTGAAAAAAAGAATTTTTTGATGACGTCATCATGACGTCACACAATTTTCGCATTTTAGGGCATATCTTTGAGACATACCAAAGCTATAACAAAAATAATTTTGAAAATATCTTGTTTTGTTCGCTAGATATATTGAAAAGAATGTTACGATTTACACAATTTTAAAATTCAGCGACTTGAACAAAGACTACAAATCAACCTTTTTATAAACAGGATGCACATTTAAGCCATGGTTATCTGCCCTTCCCAGAATTCCTTTGTGTTATATTGAATTTGGTCTAAATTTTCAAATGGCTGTTATTTCTTACTTGAGTGAGCCACGATCATGAAATTTTGGAATTACGTACAGAAAAATTCAATGTATACATTTTTGTAATCGGATTGACCCTTACATGCGTTAAAAAAAAAACACATTTTTGATGACGTCATCATGACGTCACACAATTTTCGCTTTTTAGGGCATATCTTTGAGACATACCAAAGCTATAACAAAAAGAATTTCGAAAATATCTTGTTTTGTTCGCTAGATATATTGAAAAGAATTTTACGATTTTGAAATTTCAAAAATTCATAAAAAATCACGTGATGACGTCATCATGACGTAAATGTTCGGCATACATTCTGAGCAGTTAGTCTAAGTGTCTGCCAAGTTTAAAGCCAATCGGCATCATAAAAGTAGCCAAAGTGCCAGTAAGAAAGAAAACGTGTACAAATGCTATGGGCATTTGGCTGAAAAAGAAAAAAAAAAAGAAAAAAAAAAAAAAAAAAAAAAAAAAGAAAAAAAAAAAAATCTTAACGAAAACAAGGGCTGTTTCGGAAAAGTTTCCGAAACAGCCAAAAAAAAATCTTAACGAAAACAAGGGCTGTTTTGGAAAAGTTTCCAAAACAGCCAAAAAAAAAAAAAAAGAAAAAAAAAAAAATCTTAACGAAAACAAGGGCTGTTTCGAAAAACTTTCGAAACAGCCAAAAAAAAAAAAAAAAAAAAATAAAAATCTTAACGAAAACAAGGGCTGTTTTGGAAAAGTTTCCAAAACAGCCAAAAAATCTTAACGAAAACAAGGGCTGTTTCGAAAAACTTTCGAAATAGCCAAATATTCTAAATTTTGGTGCATGTTCTGCTTCAGGAACATTCATTCGGTTGATTATGAAAGCAACAATTTTAATATTTACATTTGGTTTGCTTCTCAGTTATTCAGATGTCAGATACGAAGCCGAAGATGGAGAGGAAGCCAGGGTTTAGAAAATCCCCTAAGATATCACGGCGGGAACCAGACACAGAGGGCGCATTCGAAACCCCGTTATCGGGTAACCCGTGTTCTCTCAGGGTGGTTGCCAAATTATCAACGCCAAAAGGGCGTGTACATCGATCCGTACGTTCCAATGGCTACCTAATTTCTGCACATGCGTTAAATTAAAATAAATTAGCTACAGTAGCAATGTATTCCAACGTAAAAATTTGGACATCTTTAAAATTGCTTATAATTAAAATTCGGAGTTTTTTGGCATTGAAGAATATCAGTTTCCAGTTCTGGATCGGAGTACTTCATGGAGCTGTTTGTGAAACTGCTTTTTTACTCGAAATGTTTGTTTCTCAGCTAGTTTAGTATGAATATTGGGTAAACATCTCCGAGATCCATGTCAGCACCATGTACCCCATGTGAGATGGAGCCGTGGTTGCAAACAGGGCGTGTTGTTACATAACCTGGTAATTTTCACCGCATGCCCTTGCAGATTAGCTCTGGTGCTCACTCATGTATGGAACCAATTAATGAAGTTTAGAGATTCATACTAAAGAAAAAGAAAGGGGAAAATTCGAGTAAAACACAACCACTATATAAATATAGTTTAGGTTTTCGTCTGTTGTCTATGATATCTCTTGAGTTTGGTAAAACTCTGGGAGCTGAGATATTTTAATTCCAAAAAAAGCATTCTCATCCCAAGAAATTCTTAATTTTACGCTCCCTAGCAACATGTTCCCAGTGTAATTTGACACACTGTGAGTTCATTGCAAATTTCATTCTTTGTGTTTGAAAGATGATCTGTAGCCAGTAGGCCTATAATATCATGGACGTCCATGCATTCAAAATGTATTATTTTTGAAACTTATAAACCATTGTTTACATGTTATGTTGTCAAGCACCCTCATTACGTATGCAAACAAGTCATTGTCGTAAGTAAATTACTGCATGGTCAATACGAATGGAACGTACGTGTGCACAAGTACATCCGGGAAAAAATACTACGAATGGAAAAGGAAAATTCATGATCTTACAAAAATAATTGAAATCATGCAACAGCAATAAAAAATAAATTGGCGAAGACAATCCCACTCCATTGATTTCATTTTTAAATATTTTATACTGTCCCTGGACTGAACGAGTGCTTCCTAAATTTTACAAAGATTAACGCAAGTTCCGGAATGGCATATATAAGTCCGCCATCTTTGTTCTTGACATTCTTTATCTACTCTCCAATAAATCGGGAGTGAAAATCCTGTTCGTGAACACGGTTTGCGTGTTGGAAATTCTCTTTAGACTCGGACAATTCATTATACAGTCCTGTTTTGTCCACAGGAGCCGTCGTACAATATTATGTTAATATGCCAGTGAAGCACACACATGTTGGTAACTAAAGCGGTATGCGATATAGGCCATCAGCCTTGGTCCAAGAATTGGGCCACCGGTATCAAATGATCGAGAGGAGTAATGCTCATAGCGATTTTTGGCAAGGTTTGCACACCTAGAGTTGGAAAATGTGTGATAGCATTGCAGCGTGAGCGGTGGCAGCTTTTTGGGTGTTATCACTTTTTAATTGTTTTTCTTCTAAATGGCCGCCAATATGCTTGTTACCGGAATAATTATATGTGGTAACAAGCATTTTGGCGCCAATTTCTTTTTTAAATGGTAACACCCAAAAAGCTGCCACCGCTGCAATGCTATCACATTTCCAACTACATGGGTGCATACCTTGCCCAAAATCACCATGAGCATTATTCCCCTCATTTGATACCGACCAACCCCCAGGCTGATGGCGTAATATACCCTAGACGAATTATAATTTTAAAAAACATCCAATTACTGACTTGATTTCAAGTCTAAACTCTCTTCAACGTGCGAATGGGTTTAGTAGGGTGCGTTCGAGTAGCTTACCCGGATCGACTCGGGTCAAGGCAGACGGGTCAAGAGCTGGGCTAATATAACGCTGAAACGCCCTCGGCGATTGTGTAGTTACGGACCCCGTCTTTATATTTTATCCATTAAATTTCAAGTCAAGGTTATTTTTTCCATTTCAAAATGAATTTATCGACCTGAAGTATACTTCTCTTTAAAAACAAATTTGAACAGTTTCTTGTGGCAGAAAATGAATGTTTGCAGTTGGTGTCTTGCGAATTGGTTTTCGAGGTGGTAGACTGAAGCAGTATAAAAAAACTGGTTTTATGAAAATCTGCTATAAGCTTCGGGAAATACATCCTCAAAAATCCTGGTCCTGAGAGGGTTCAACCTCTTTGGATAGCACTTGGTCATTTTCAGAATATCGTGACTTCAGTTAAATTTGTGTCGCTCTTGGTAATGCAGACTGTTTTGATGTCAATGAAAAATCCCACAGTAGTGCACATTTTTCATCAAGCCACTCTGTTACTGGCTTACGTTTTTTCCCGACCCCTGTATAACTAGGCTTCTGGGAGCCATTCCATGTACCTGTAAACCAGTGGATTTGAATCCAGTTGTCTTCAAGTTGAATAATCTGGCCAACCTGTGGTTTCGTCCTGTTTTCTACATAAACAGCGACCATCATCCCCGGTGTCAATGATGAGAAATCGTCAATTCTGATGACTTCTTTTACTTTTTGACGAGTTGAACCGATGTTTATCTGAAAAAAAGGATAAAAGAATACTTATCAGTTTCCTTTAATTTGCCTTATATGAATCTTACAGCATCCAATTGCCTCTCAAAGTCTCCAGTATGAAAAGATATTTGAGCCAAAAATAAGTCATCTATAATCTTGAACCCCTCTTAAACAAAATGGTGTGATTATGCCACTAAAGTTTTTGTACTTTAGTTCTTGAAGAACTGTCATTTCGAAATATATGCACATCTTGGGGAAAATAATGACTGAATTGCAAAAATTCAGAAGTTGTCTTGCAAGACAAGCATATTAAACATTACAAATTCCATGCTCCTGTTGTAATATTTGTTTCGTCTTGAAAAACTATCTATTGTAATGAATTTCCCATATTTAAAGGTAGTATACACTATTTGCAAAAAAATAGAAAAAAAATAGAAATACCTTACTTGACTAATTGAATAACAGTATCAAGCATACTGTGTAATCAAGGCACATGTTGTGCTGTGGTTGTCAAGAAAAGTTGAATTTTGTATCATATTCCAATAATTACCAGGCGGCAATCGTTGCAATCGACTTTTTTTTTAAACACTGCTGCTCCCAATTTATTAAATATATTTAGTCCACATTTTATTTGCAATACGGTAACACATCCGTGAACGGGTGCAAGCCAACTAGTCTGGTTTCGTAGTCTGACAATTCCCTGAAGTTTATAAATTGCTGATTTGTCTGAAGTATGTCAAGGAACCAGACTATAAGAACAACATTTTTTCTTGGCTTTTCCAGCATCTATGAACTTTAAACAGGTCAGCGTCACAATATTGAATCCCCTAACCCATCCATTTTCGAAAATTACAGCAAAAGCAAATGGTGTATACTAACTTTAAAACCCTCCTGTTCTCAAGGCCAAAATAGAGCCAGGTACCCTATATATCAAAACCTATCAAGTGACAGATTGAAACACACACAAACTGTGAGAGTTGGTGTTTAGAGTTTTTGATAGGCTGTGATAGTTATAAGTATAGGATGGTTTATAATACGCTCCTACCTTGTGAATTTGAAAGAATAGTCTCTTTAAAAAAAAAAACTGTTTTTCATTTCTTTAAAGTATAACTTTAGAACAATATTGTCAAGACATTATTTGTATACTCACCGGGGGGCAATCTCGATGCACAGCCTCCTGTACATAGAGGAGATGGGACAAATCTGGCGAAGGATCATGATCTCGTCTGCTGAGTTGTAACTGTAGCAGAGGCCAATTACTGTTGCCATCATCAGATAATGGCTACAAAAATATGTATACATATACACATTTATAAATTCATAAATGATTATTAACAATAGTTTGATCGGTTAATATTTAAAATCTCAAGTAAATTGTTTTGATTGGTCGAGACTGTGAAAGAAAAATGTGGAAATGGTTTGAAAATGCCCGTCTTTTAGTACATGACCCCCCTTCTTGGATTTTGTTCCACCAGATTGGCTGGACAACAGCACTAAATAACGGGGGTGTGGCTGCATAATAAAGAGATTATATGTAGTAGGCCAGTTTTATGGGCCTGGACGAGTTAATGACCGAGCCAAAAGCGAGGGTCATGAACAACTTCATTATGTATGCTAACAACCCTAGATTTGCGCGTGCACTGTTGAAAAGTGCAGTTAAAAAGTGGGGGGGGGGGGTTAAAAAAGTAATCATAAAGTGGGGGATATATACTCCCTCCTCGGATATATTCCCCCTTCCATGGATTGACGCCCATGGATGTACAATAGTTAAGTCATTTCTTTTATGCAAGTCGCCCATCACAAGGCCAAGGGCCACTCGAGGTGTGGGCTACAGAGGAAAGTGTGGAAGAACTAGCCCCTCACACTGAAACAAGACAAGACAATCTGATCTCTTCACAGTATGAATTGGGTCGGAATGGGTAACTAGTCCACTGCAAGGCAATAATACCTCTACCCATATTAAGCGTAGAAGTGCTATGGCCCCGGATCGGACTGGGCTCGAACTCGCAACTAGCAGAATTACCCGCAGACCACGAATTCAATGCCCCAAACCACTAGGCCACGGCACATCCACTATGCATATTTAAAGATACACCAATGGTCGAATTTGCATGAAAAAGTCACGCCTCATATTCAGATTTTCCAAGACGTTAGTGCGAGAAAAGTACACAGTCAAAAACAGTTCTGCGAAGGTGCGCTACAACGATCACTGTTGATCACTGACGTTTAGACCCATCATAACAAATTGTTTAAAGGAGCAAGTAAATTTGAAAAATAGAGAAATGTGTAGCAGAGACAACTGGTTAAAATGAAAGGCATATGCTACTTCATTTATCACTGACCTTTGTGTATGATGCATCTAAGCAGCGAAGAAAATCTGCCCACCAAGTCCGGGCATAAGTTGGAAGTCTCGTTCCAAATAGGGCAACTACTCTGCTGAGATCTGGATCAATTTGTTCAAGACTTGGCACAACTCTTGAAGGAGCAACTGTAATATCTGGCTTTCCCTTTTAACAAATGAAATCAAATTATAATCATGTTAAAAAATATATTAAGATCATGGCATGTAGATGTTTCCATATTACAGTAGAATTCCAATAGGGTCATTCAATATAAACTTATGGTTGAGCTAATTTTTTTCCTCTGTATGTATAATACACACATGCAAAGTTTCAGACTAATTCCCAAGGGTTTTTGAGATATGGCCCTCCAAAGTTTGAGGGTTACGCCCACTTTTTGGACTCGTTAATTGCTAATGTTAATTTATAAGATGTTTTGAAGGCCAATACATATATCTATAAATACAAATATCTATAAATCATCCTGTGACAATTGGTGTTTTTATGGATGAATATGCTCGGTATCTCGAGTCGACTATTCTCTGCCCTGAATCAGTGATAATTTGTGGGGATTTTAATGTACACATGGATAATGTAACTGATACTAATACAAAGACATTGAATGATCTGTTAAATTCAATGAGTCTTAAGCAACATGTGAGCTTGCCTACTCATGTTCATGGACATGTTTTGGATTTAATAATTACCCGGCTGAGTGACACCATTGTTCTGGATGCACCAAGAATTGATAGTTTTCTCTCTGACCATGCAACGGTACTTTGTAATCTTAACATGATGAAGAGTGAACTTACTGTCAAGAAGGTGACATTTAGGAAATTAAAATCAATCAATATTGATCAGTTTAAACATGATTTATGTGCTTCCTCCCTTATTCGCGATGCGCCATCGGATCTAGACCGGCTAGCTTACATGTACAATAACACTTTGGCCTCGGTATTGGACACACATGCTCCTCTACGCTCGCGGACTGTCGTCACACGTGCTCAGGTGCCTTGGTTTACTGATGAGATTCGAGAGGCAAAGAGACTACGTCGACGTGCAGAGCGGAAATGGAGGCTATCTGCACTTGATGTAGATCTGAAAGCCTTTAAGTTTCAGAGGAATAAGACTACGTACATCATGAATAAAACACGTTGTGAATTTTATACTGATTTTATTGATAAAAATTGTGTTCAAAATCAACGGAAACTGTTTTCAGCTGTGAAGCAACTGCTAAATCAGGATTCGGACACGCTATTTCCACAGAATTGTAATAAGCTCAATCTTGCCAATCAAATTGGGTCTTATTTTGTTAAAAAGATCACTGATATACGTGTTGGGTTGGATAAATTGGGAATTTCAGTTACTGTACTACCTGCTTCAATGCCTATTAAGATTTCAACGAATAATGCATTCCTTCAAGAATTCGAGGCACTGTGCGAAGATTCTGTGAGGAAACTTGTGTTAAAGGCGCCCACTAAGTCTTGCATCTTTGACCCGGTGCCAACGTTTATTGTGAAGGACTGCATTAATGAACTCTTACCATCGTTAACATCAATTATTAACATGTCTCTGCAGAGTGGAATGGTTCCTTGTTCCTGCGAATTAAGAATGACATTCTTATGAATATGGACAAACAATGTGTAACTCTACTTGTGCTATTAGATCTAAGCGCAGCTTTTGATACTGTAGATTATGGTATATTACTTGGTCGGTTACGTAATAACTTTGGAATAACTGGAACAGTGTACAATTGGTTTGAATCATATTTATTGGGTAGATCTCAACGTGTATCAGTTGATGGGCTATTATCAGATAGTTTCCATCTTGAATCTGGTGTCCCACAAGGTAGTTGTCTTGGTCCTTTATTGTTCTCGTTGTATTCCAGTGAGTTATTTAAGGTCACAGAGAAACATCCTCTACATGCTCATTCATATGCCGACGATACACAACTATATTTATCTTTCAAACCCAAACCTGGTACAAATGAGTCTACTGCTAAGTGTGCCATTGAAAATTGTATCACTGAAATTCAACAATGGATGACGGTAAATAAACTCAAGCTCAATACTGGAAAAAAATAATTTCTTATTTTAGGTACAAAGAAACAGCTGGAAAAGGTAACTATGTCTCATTTAAAAGTTGGCAATACTGTTGTTCGTGCGTCACCTGGTGCTATTCGTAACCTTGGGGTTTGGTTTGATTCTGAACTTAAATTGGGGTATCATGTAAGTAAAATAAGTAGTTCTGCGTTTTACCACCTGTATAATTTGCGTAGGATCAGGAAGTTTTTAACTCGACAGTCTATAGAATCTTTAGTGCATGCCTTTATAACAAGCAAAATAGATTGCTGTAATAGTTTACTGTATGGTCTTTCCAGTACACACATTGGTAAATTACAAAGAATTCAAAATACTGCAGCTCGCCTTGTAACCGGTTCACCACGTATATGTCACATCACGCCAGTTCTTCATCTCCTTCATTGGTTACCAGTTGTATATCGTATTCAGTTTAAACATTTTGATTTTAACATTTAAATGTTTATATGAAACAGCTCCGGGGTATCTCTGTGACCTGGTGTCTGTTATTCGTCAAAACAGATATAGTCTTCGTTCAATGAATAGTGTGTTACTGACTCCGGGGAGTGCTAAATGTAAAGTTTCACTAGGTGATTGTGCTTTTCAGACAGCTGCCCCTAAACTATGGAACAAACTTCCAGGTCACATAAGGAATCTTAGGAGTCTAGATAAGTTTAAAACTAAAGTTAAAACATATCTTTTTAAACTAGCTTTTGATTTTGAATCATGATTTTCATTTTTAACTGAATAATAGTATGATATAATTAATTTTGTTTTATGTATAATGTACAGCGCACATGAACATATTTGTATGGAATGCGCGCTATATGAATGTAATTATTATTATTATTATTATTATTATTATCTTGGAAAGGAATCAGAGTCGTAGGCTGACAATTGCCACCCGGGGTAATTTGGACTCTTTAGAATTTTGGCTTTTAGAATCCGGCTGTCATCAGCATTAATCTATCTTCTTGTTTCAGATTTAGTGGCCCCTCAATTTGGATCTTTTAATGTTTTGAAATCAAAAATTCAATATTCAGGGGTCCACTGTCAGCCCGCGATCTGTTATAGTGGGTTAATGATGCTGGATTCCATATATTTGTGGACAAACCTCTCTAAAATAGAAAGATTGACTATACTAAAGCCTTAATTAAGGAGTTAGGATCCTCTGAAAAGGGTTGCAGCTAAAATAAAATGGGCCTTTTTCTCCAATATTTAACTATTACAGAAGAAATGGTGCGTCTGAAAAGGGCCTGTGATTTTCTGACTGTTTTGATCAAACGGCGAGGTCATTAAAGGTACACATTGCTTTGGATTTTGCGATTTAGGCTATAAAACTGAAATGGATATGGTTGGGAAGCTTTTTTAAAAGTAGAATATAAAGATTCACATAACTATCCCTTCAAATTGCGTGGTTTTTGTTTAATTTCGTGACAAATAGCAGTCCGCCATTTTGTAGAACCAAATTTTTGACTCCACAAAATGGCGGACTGTGTTCACCAGTCGTATTTCCAGTCGCATCTGGTTGAAGTACGTTCTGTTGATCCATTTTGATGTACTGTGGCACGGCGCGCAGCACTGGCGATATGTCGAGAGGTAGAGAATTGTACCTGGCGATCATCTGATAGGTTCACAAGGCCACTGGCTGCGGCGCCAGCCTAAAGACTCTTACAGCGTATTTTGCGCATTAGACGGTGGTATTTAGTACTGGAAATACGTCTATGTATCGCGGGTCAGATGTCAGGGGTAAGCGGCCAATGTTTTTGTTTCGTAATCACTAATCACTAATTACAACACATTATACGTGTTTTTTTTGCATGAACAACTCTTATAAAAGATAAGGAACATTTCCAAACAGTAAAATTTCATGACATTTGAAGGCAATGTGTCCCTTTAACAGCGGTCACGACCCTTCGAGGTTACTATTGACTGGTAAAGACCGGGTCATCACATTTGTATCCCCATTCATAAATGCCTTCTTATGAAAAATGCAAATACCTCCCGGAAAAAGGACAAAATGGAAAGCTTTTTCACCCCACTTTTTCTCCCATTTGCTCAGTACAAAACACATGGGTACGTATCGGCCTTGTGAGCGCGTGAAGGCGCTCCGCGCCTGTCTGTCGCGTGTGCATACGCACGAGATGTAGCATTTTATACGCGTGCATTAGCGTTGTCTTACATCACGAAGTTCAGTACATCTTGTGCGCACACCTACTACGCTCTCCCTGTTGCGTATCGGCTGAGAACAGCTGGTTATGACGCGCCGTGTTTAAACAATATCCAGCCGTGTTTAAACAACTGTTTAAACACACCCACGTGACAGGCTCTAGACCAATAGGGATAGCGAAACTCGCTGAGGCATTTATGAATAAATGTTCAAAATTACCTTTAGAAGGATTAGACCCTCATCAGTCGGTTGAGCACTGGAAGCTGAAGGAATATCTGGATCACTCGCCTCAACAGTATTTGGCCTCCAAGGGTCACAGCACCACATCTTGTAGAACATCTGCGTAACTCCATTCACTTAACAGAAGCGGAAGTGATGGGGTTTGGTATGATTTCCAATATCTTCGAGCCACGGGATAAGCCATTATTTGATGTTGTACATCTCCGGGCCATAAATATGTCTTACTTTCACAATGACATGGTGCAAATCTGAGAAATAAATTAAAACAATCAATTTTAGTTGACTGCAGTGGTACCTGATTCAATGTGGATGGGTATAGTTACTGTCTTTGAAAAAGTAATGTTGCCATAAAGTAACCATCAACTATGGTTCTTTTTATATATATCTCTAGTATAATAATAAACACTGGTAGAGCTTTTTGTGGTTATTAGTAATTAATTTTCCCAAATTTTTAAAGAGGGGCTCCAGGTCAAATTCATGTATGCATTGTTGAAACGCAGCTTTTCAGTAATCCTGCTGAAGAACTGGTCCACATCCTCATAGGTATGGCCGACGGGCAGAAAATTGAAGTCAACCTTCAAATACATAATCCAAAATAGAAAATGTGTATAAAATTTTATGATATATTTTCTTTCAAATAAAAAGCACAGAATATGTGTAATACATGTTGTCTCTTTCATTCTACCACATCTACAGATGAAAGACATGGCAGAGCTTTGGGGATTATCAGAAAAAAACACCATTATAACAGACGAACAAACACGCGAGCACCTACAGTGTACTGTCTTCACATTTTCACAGCTTCCTTTCAACATGTCTCTTATTAAAAAACCGATGCTGGACCACCCTTTTAGAGGGGGGAGGAGATCTAGCTTTGAACAAACAGAGGGTTTATATTTGACTGATGGCTTGACAGGGGCATGAAACATGGTATACGTAGTGCATCTGTGTCCCACATTTTTCATGTTTCACAAGCGCGAGTGCGATAATAAATTTATCTTCAAGCAAATTTGATGGGAAAAAATGTAGCGGTTACCCTATTGTACATGCACACTGAAGGAATGCCACCAGCATCTCGGAATAGCGTGATACGCAGATTGAATTAGAATTACCTATCATGTACACTACCTTTAATTCAACCATGTGCACCGGTATATTCTGTACGAGTACCATTGGGGACGAAGTTGGTTTTATTAGGGCTACTATAGTGGTTAGGAGAAATCCATGTTCACCATCCGAACCAGTCACTTCCAACATTATATGAAGTAATGAAACATAAGTAATCTGTGCACATTTGCAAGAGCCATGCCATGGCTGCACGTCTTCACAGAAATAGAATTTGTTTGCTTTTAATTAAATGGTAAATCAATATTTTGGGATAAAGATTTGGGGTGGTTAAGTCAACACAATTTTAAAGAAAAAATCCTAATTTTAAAACATTGAAAATTTTGAATGGCCCCCCGAGAGACTTTTGATAATTTTTTTCCACTTTCATAAGGAATCTGGCTATCGTAAAATGTGTAGCAAAAAAATTAATTTGACCTGACAGACCTCTTTAAAGTTGTGGTTTACCATCTGTAAGTTGTGCATTTTTATTGTTTGAAGCTGCAAACATTCTCAAAAATTTCCCCTTAAGCACAAAATTAGTGTTTACTAGAATTTGGCTGAGATTTCTTTGTAGCTTGGCTGTTAAAGCATGAGAGTAGATATTGGCGCTGATCCGTTTCATTTTTACCAAGAAAGAAACTGTGCAGTGCCCAAATTTCCTGAGGACAAAACTTAATCAGACACTGTTCACTGCAGCAGACTTGTTGGACATTGTATACTTCTTGGCTCAGTTGCACTAAATTCTGATAGGTAGGAGAAGGGAGTTGAAAATTCCTTGATCGGCCTCTTGGTCTTTCTGGTTCGAAGTCCACGTTATCTTCCCAATGTGATGAATGAGCCGAAGAGGATGGCAAACCAAAGATTATGCTGTCATCATCCATTGATTCCATTCCATCGAAGTGTGACGATAGGTCCGACATCACTTAATCAGGCAGTGTTCAATGCAGAATACTTTTGCTATGTGTATTCTTCTTGCCAAGTTCCACTTGTGACTTGAGACTCACTCCTTCCTATACGTCAGCCAACCGGACGGTCTTTCTAGCTCTGCAATCATGTTTTCTTCACGATGTAGTAACGTCATAGTTACATGTACTCGGACTATTTATCTTTGAGGTGTTATTCAATCCATAGTTTGCCATCCTCCCCCAGCTGTTTTGTAACAAACAAAACAGCTGGGGGAGGATGGCAAACTATGGATTGAATAACACCTCAAAGATAAATAGTTCGAGTACATGTAACTATGACGTTACTTGTTGCCTGTTTTTAAAAGCCCGTTATCGTGGGTCCGAGTTGGCATGGGTCCGAGTTGGCATGGGTCCGAGTTGGCATGGGTCCGAGTTGGCATGGGTCCGAGTTGGCATGGGTCCGAGTTGGCATGGTCGAGTTGGGTCCGAGTTGGCTTGGGTCCGAGTTGACTGGAAACCCTTGCGAATCAACGCAGTTTTGTGTGTTCACTGTGCGTTGTGGGAGCGAACGTGTACGCCGTAAGAAATACGCATTTTTTACCGCAAGAAACTGTTCAAAATTACAAAAGATTTAGACAAAAGACAACGAGCATTTGTGGGGGATGGTTAGTTGTGGAGGGATATGTGTTAATTCACTCCTCGACACAGTGGGTTCGGTGAATCTACTCGGCTTTATTCTGTAAAGCGGTGGTCGAAAGTTCACGACCGGTGACGGAGGCGGGTAATTGGCATAACCCAGCAACAGCACATAAGGAAAGAAATAGAAAATAAGAGGGATCATAAGTACAATGTACAGAGGCTAGTCCTTGTACACATATAGGATTAGGTCAACAATAGAAGTTATGGTGAAATAAACCAGCAATAACTTGTACTTAACCTAGTTACATTTGTTATGCGTACATAATTCAGAGAAATGAGGACAAATATATGCTTAAGCCCTATATTCATTCCAAATGAGCATGTCTCAATTACACATTTCAATTCTCATGCTGTAATTACATGAACAAAGTACACTCACTCATGGTTAACTGAACAATGAGGGCGCTATTCACTGAACAAAACCGAGCCATGGATTACCATACAAAAACTCGGAAATGGCTTCACAAAATCCCTATATTCTCATCTGACAATAACGCAGGCTTATCCACAGAATTAATGCATGATTGTCTGGTGAAGTTTACATTCATCAGCAGAATTTTTTTCACTTGATAAGTTTATAAGCGTTCGAGGTAGTTACGTCACCTTGTTACTAAATCAGTAAATGCGTGCAGGTTAATGTTAGAATTAACCTACGTTATTAAATTGGGCAAAAGATGCAATCTTACCTCGGGGGAAAAAATCTCCTTCCTCCATGGTTTGTCATGACCGACCGTAAAATACCGTGTCACAGATCGATCACTGTGCAAAATTTTAGGGGCGCCATTTGCAAAAATGAACGCGAGAGAAAAATAGGCGGATACCCGCACGCATTACAATGTTGAACGTCACAAAGAGAAAAGGCTTCAGACGAGATTTTTCGGCGCAGACGAATATGGTAATTCTGACCGCGCGCGCACCTACTAAAATGCAGAAAACAGATTGGACCAAAATTCCAACTAGTCATGCATATTAAAATCACACTTCTGCAAAGAAATATAATTGGCCAAAACTTTTGGGCATACATGCATTATGTATAGAAATACCATTAATTGCCAAAGGTAGATTATATTTGTTATCGTTTGACATCGTGCTCGCGTTAGATGTTTTAAAAAATTGAACATTTAAAAAATCCTTAAAATTCGTTTTTGTTTTTTTATTGAAGTGTAACAATTGAGTACCAATTTCAAGAAATATGCATTCAAAAGAAAAACAAAACCGAAAACACCCGTATATAATTTGGATGATCCTTCGTAATAAAGGAGCGGCAAATTTGCCGAATAAAAACTTGCATGTTTTTTGTAATTGTGCAAGCCGGTGAGAACACTAGCAGCACTGTTCTTTCATTACGTTCGGCCAATTCTTGTTTGATGAGTAAAAAATGCCTGGAAGTCGGCTTTGGTGGCTTGTAAGGGAGGGCGACAGTGGCAATGTTTATGTCCACACTGGCGATCACAATAAGGATAGGGGAGGTGGTAGACTGAAGCAGTATAAAAAAATGGGTTCGAGTGGAAGTGTTGCCTTTGATGTTGGCCATGTTAAATCAATAGCTACATTCGGAGACACAGAGAAAGATAAAGCAGATTTTCTATTGGTGAGTAGCCTAATCATTCTAATTAACGTTTCAACTACTTTTCTTCTTATTTTATTCAGTTAACATTTAAATAAGAAAGTAATAGGCCTACTAGTACTAGGCCTGGCCTACTGAGTTTATTTTAGGCTAGGCCTGTCATGTCTGTAGTGTAGGGCTAGGGTAGGTCATGTACTGATGTAGGTAGGGAGCTGAGACTAATCAAATGTTTCAAATAGATTGTGTACATATGTTTTTGATGTTAGGCCCTAGTTTTGAAATGTATTCAAGTTCGGATTCCATCGAATTTTGCAAAGCAAAGAAAAATTGATTGAAAAGCATGGATATTTTGGTCCCTGAAATGTGTACGGTTAACATGGTTAATGCAGAGTTGACCTAGGCACAAATTGGAATGCAGATTATGACACAAATGCTTAAAACTCACATTTTCTCAAATTTGTGTCTTTATTCATGCCTTATTAATTTAAATGAATAGAAGGCAGGTGGCAATCATGATTTCAAAAATTCTGATAGGCCTAGCCTAGGCCTAGGTCTATTTGAATTTAAATATAGCTGTAGGCTAGGCCTAATGTGCAAAACAATTTTAATCACAATTTCCTATTCAGAAAATGAGTCGCCAAATGAACAGCGCCCTCACTAATGTCCTTAGCTGGAGTTTGGCCTAAAATTATGATAGGCTAGGGGACTGTCATGACTGTATAAATCAACGCCATCTGATTGGTGGATCGTCGATCACGCGCATTGAATTATTCGTACCAACGCACAACAATGCAAAAATAGAAGTTCTATTCAACAGTACGCGTTGAATAGAACTTCCATAATTCCACGGTCACACTTCATTAAAAAATGACGGACGATGTACGCGAATCACCGTTTGTTCTCCTAGCAGACGATGAAATATAGGAACTCGTAGCTGATGCTGCTAACACAAAGAAACAAATTAAATACGCAGTCAAATGATTTGATGAATTTGCAAGATACGCAGGAACAACAATTGAGCTTTTTTAAATAGGCCCATGCCTAATTCGTAACTGGACAACTGTTTTGTCGCAGTTTTATGCAAGACAGAGAAGGGAAAATGGAACATTGTACACAAAGAAATCCACGCATGAACCGACGGGGATTTATTCAGATGTTGTATAAAACAAATAATGAATGTTTCACATTCGTGCAATGGTAAGAATAATTTCATTCGGTGACAGATGGAATGTCCAATTCCACTCGGCTTCGCCTTGTGGAATGAAACATTAAATCTGTCACCTCATGAAATTATTCTTACCATTGCACTCATAAACATTCAATATTTGTGTAATGTAACGTTGTTAGAATGAAAACGTTAACATGATTAACACAAATTTTGTCGTCAAACCTAAAAATGTTAGATTGTAAGTTAAACATTGAGTAAATGCAGCAAATTATTCCCAAATCATAGACCTGCCCTCTACCACAGTAACCAAACACCAAACAGTAATTGTTAATGTTAGGCAGGAACGTAAATTTTAGAATGGCAAAGACCAAAGAATTTTGCTTAATAATTGCTTGAGAATAAAGTAGTCCTACTAAAGTTAATCCTTGCATGTAATCATCTTTAACTGTTAGTAAAACTAAGTTAAGTGTTCATTTATTATTCAGTTTTACTTCAGTGGGAAATATGACAGAGCCCAAGCTCTTCCAAGAAAACAGTTCGAGTGGAACAAGACGCCTTTCAGCAGAATGTTCAAGACCCACACTACTCCAGCTAGTTTTGTGAAGAGATACAACATGTTAGTGCTACCTGAAGCCACAACTTTGGATACAACCAGTGATGACGAAATGGAGATCACTGTTGGGGAAGATGACTTCCAGTCAGGGCCTTCTGGCTCATCTCCATCTGGACAAGAAAGGTACAAAAACAAATGTATAATATGCGTTTCAAAGCAATGATTTTTTTTTATTATTATGGTGTTGTCTCTGTTGTTGGTCTTGGCAACTCATTGCTTCGAGCCTTGTTCAGGGTGAACATGCATACAAAATGTAGTAATATTTGCTGTCTGTCCATTTGAAAATTCAGTTCCCAGGAGTCAATGATCAGTGACAGCTTGAGACCACCTAACAAGAAATTGAAAACGGCAAATGAACTAGACTTTGAGAAGGAAGTGAAGCAACACTATTTGGGTAAACAAATATGCAAATATCATATAAACACGATTTTGATTATGTTTCAAAGACAATGTAATTAGCCTATTGCATACACAATAGGAGGGCGCTGTTTCATTTGAATAAAGTCTTTCACAAGTCTGTTGTATTTACACAAATGAAACAGCGCCCTCCTATTGTGTCAGCCGTACTTCAAATAGGCTAATAGAAGCATAAAAGCAACAACTAAACTTGTTATACCATGGTATTAGATTGTCAAATTGTATTGATCGAGAAACTGTCATAAATAACATATCACATTATATGTGACCCGCTCCAGAAAAAGGTGATATAAGTCGCGCTATGCATTTACGTGTAATGGCCATTTCAACCCAAGAGGGTGACATTTTTCATAAAAATTCATTTTTTTGTTTTTTGTCTTTCATGATATCTTAAATATCTAAAGTTTCAGGTTTGGTGCACAACAATGTTGATTTCAGTGAATAAAGTGAAAATATAACCTTTTTAGAGTGCATTGTTCCATTGCATTGTATTAGAACTACATATTTCACAGCCTGTTTTCTCTGTTGTGCAATTTGAACCCCATAGAACTAATTCATATGCAAAAGTGCGATATCTCCAGAACGGAAAGGGCTTTGGAGCTCTATCATGTACCAAATGAAAGCTTACATTGCAGGCTTTCCAAACATACTTAAAACTCAATTTTCATATTTTGCGACATAATATACCTTTTTTCAGAGCGGGTCACATATGTACCTCTAAGGTGATGCAACTAGGGGTTTATTACCTTGATCAGCCTAAGGGCTCAAATATCATCATCCACATTGATCTGTACAATTAGGTTAGAAAAGTTTAGGAAAACTATGATATTTAAATTTCAACAGGTTGGTTTTCTGATATCTCTTTTGAAACTAGGGGATTGTACTAAATGTAACCAATGTGCCATCCCTTAAAAAAACTTGCAACCTTTTGTGAATGTGCATTTTCAATGTTGCCTTTTCATATGGAGAGGGCTTATTGGTTTTCTGACTCGTAAACTTATTCAAATCCTCAAAAGATTATCATAAAGCTCCAACACTAAATTATGTTTAGGTTCCATTTTTATGATTTCAAAAGGCCACTTCCAGATTGATGTGGATCAACTCAAGATTGGACAGCAAGTAAGGTCCATCGATGAAGGTATTCGTTGCTAAACTAAAGAAGGAAATGCAACAGTTTGCTGACGAGGCTTATCAACCAGTTTGTGTTGTTCTACAGAACACTACAAGGGACCAGTTCAAAGCAGAGAGGGTATGAAAAATAAATCATGCAAAATGTTACAAAAATCTTAATAATGCATTGAGCAGTCTTATATACCATGTTTACATATTTAGACAATTTGCATTTTTAATTGGAAAAAACCCTGTATATTGTGTCACACAACCAAGACTTATATTGCCCTAATTTGAAAAATCATAATTGTGTCATATTCGGTTGAATCAAAGTTAGGTCATCAAGTCAGCTTGAGTAACTAATACAGTGGAACGCCGCTATTACGAACATCGCGGGATCCACATATTTTGTTCGGTATAGCGATTGTTCGGGATAGTGATTTTCAGCCGCCGGTTACTTAACCAGTTCACGCCGGGATTATTTTTCACGAGCCTGGGTGCCAGACGGGTTCAGGCTGTCATCTGCGGGTAGCACACCCTGATATTTCCAGCCTCGCTCACTGCGCGAGCCAGTCGCTAACAGATATTTCCGCTGGGTCCCGTTCTCGCTCGAGTGCGTGTATACACGTCATCCGATGTAAACTGGTTGAGGACAACTTCAAACATGTGCCGGCCATTGAATTATGTAATTACATGTTCATACTTTCTAAGCTTACCAAATTCTAAAGCAACAGTTGACTTTTCCCTTCTATTTCTTGGAGAAATAATAGCCACCTATCAATCTTCAACATAAAGCTGCGACCGTTCGGGAATTACAAACAGCCCAAATGCCCAGTACATTTTTTTAATCCGTTGAATTTTTTTCCCAAGAATAATGTTCGGTAAGTTTAGTACAAACAATTTGGGAGCCAAGGATGGTGTTCGGTATAGCCGAATGTTCGGTATAGCCGAATGTTCGGCATAGCGGTCTTCAGTATAGCGGCGTTCCATTGTAAACCGCACCTCAAGTTTATTCAAATCATTAATGTCAAAAGTAATGATAGTCCAAACTATAAAAATGGTTACAATCACTTGCAAAAAAAAGAAGAAAACTTGATTATTATTTAATTATGCACAGGACATGCATATAAATGCATTAATTTTGCCACTTACATCCTTCAGGTGAATAACTATGAGTACAACGTCCTGGGAGGTCAACATCTTGTTACTGCATCTCGAGAACTGAGGGATCAAAATCCTCACTGAGACCCGCTGGTGTGTGGTTTATGCGGACCTGTCACATGATCTAGCAATGTGGCTGTCACATAGGCACAATCAGACAAATGATTTCCACAAGCTGATGACCCTAAAAGATAAGGTATATAAGTATCTTTGATTTTTTCAACATTTTTAAGAAAAGAAAATTGAATGGTGAAGGTGTATGCCATGAACAAAAAGATCAACAGATTGCCAAAACTTCACAAAACAGGCTCCTTATTCATTTTTACACCCTGTCATCTGTACAGCTTGGTTTCTATACCAATCTCCTAAACATAACATACAAACACAAAGCACTGAGTGGTATGGGTGGCAATTTATGTAAAATGCTCATCTCTCACCAATGTAGCCCTGGTTTGAGTCCCGGCTTGGACCATATGCGATTAGAGTTGGTCGTTGACTCACTCCTGTGTCATGAGGGTTTTCCGGGTTCTCCGAGTTTCCTCCCTCCGCAAAAATCAACACTTAGCATCTTTGGCTGTTCGCCGTGGTGGGTTGTATAGCCGGCTGCCAGAGGTGTCTTTACTTGCATTTGACTTCACCACGTTGTAGCCATGTCCTGCGCAACTTAGCCCCAAGCTGCGAGTAAGGATGATTAGCCTCCAAAATTATCATTATTAAAAGTTTTCTGACATCACATAGATAATTTATCATCTTTCATTTATACAGCAGCTGTAGGCCTATCCAGTCATGCTCAAATGCAAATCTTAATTTATATTCTGATTTACAGGTGGTGTTGCGAAATTGCCGGTATGCAAGGGCGCCACCGCGCGTTCGCGTGCTGCATACACAACCATACACAACCTTTCAACCATTTTGACCTGCATGGAAATAAAGTAGCCTGACCTATCAGGTTCAGATGACACCAACCCAAGACCTGTGTCTCCACCCGCTCACATTCCATTTGCTCCTTTTCATGGTGACCCAGACGTGATGTAAAGTGTGAGCGCTGGAGTTTATGATTTCCGTAAAGCATAGAAGGCAACACTGAAAAGCGAGTTTTGAGACCGAGAGGAACGGAACCAAAACCATCCACCCAGATGGAGGAACAATTGGCAGCGAACCCACCAGAGACCGAGCCGAGCATTGCCCCTACCAAGCACTCCAGCTGTTGCAGCTCGCAGCGTAGTCATCGCAGCAGCCATTGTTCCACTCACTCCAAGTTACATGTCGTGGCAAAGGAGAAAGAGTTTGTTGCAGCCAAGCAGCGTCTGGAGATGGAGAGAAACGCCATAGCTCAAGCTAGAGAGCTGGATGAACAACTGCTCGCAGCCCAACGAGTAAGGGAGGAGTTATCCTTGAGAGAGAAAGAGCTCGAACTGGAGCTGGCCAGGGCACGTATGTCTGCTGAGCATGAAGAGCAGCGCATCCTGAAGAAGAAGGAGCAACTTTCCAGACAGCTTGAACTTGAGCGGCAATTACAGAATGCTGAACTTAATTTGACTCAAGCCAGAATTGAATCTGAACTCATTCAGACCAGTAATGACACCCCTTTGCATTCACATGTGGAACCAAGTTATACAAATATAACAACCCATCCTATTGCTGTACCATCCTTCACCAGTGTTGCAAGCTATGCACCTGCTGCTGCAAACATTATACAGCCAGCTGCATGCCATGCGCAGTCCGTGCCGAACCCGGTGCAATTCGCTGTAAACCCTGCGCAGCCCGCTGCAAGCCATACGCAGTCCGTGCCGAACCCGGTGCAATTCGCTGTGAACCCTGCGCAGCCCACTACAAGCCATGCGCAGCCGGTGCAGTCCGCTGTGAGCAATGCGCCGTCAGCCATAAACCATGCACAAAGTTTTGCATTTTCACCGGATAACATGCTGAAACCTTGCTATTAATAGTGTTTTTCCTATTGCCCCAGTACCGAACCTCACACCACCTCCTATTTCCACCTCTGATTTTCCCGAACTCTCAATTTCCGATCCCTCTGGTAACAGGTCTGCTCCACAGATGCCTCTGACCTCGTCCTTGCCGTGCACACCTGCAGCATCCGGACACCCAACAGGTCAACCCATAGTCTCTCCAGCAACCTCGAACCAGATGATGCTGAGCTCGATGTTGGCAGCGTCGGCGGGGGGGATAAATATGGAGGTCCCCATTTTTGGTGGAGGCGACCCATCGGAGTTCCGATGCTTCGAAGCAATGGTCGATGGCTGCATCCAGCCCTTAGTACATCTTACCGAGGTTCAAAAGTACTTCATTATTCGATCCAAGCTTTAGGGCCAACCAAAGAAAGACATCCTGGGTCTTGAACATGACGTCAGTCCTTTCACTGAGGCTGTGTCGACCCTCAAGCAGCTCTATGGAGATGTTGGTGTTCTGATACGTGCCAAGATCGATCAGATCACTTCATGGCCGAGGCTGACTGCCAGTGATTCTAAGGGGCTGGTTGAGTTTGCATCAGCGGTGTCTGCCTTGGTCACTCAACTCAGGAGCTCCCTAGAGGGTGATGCAGAGTTAAAGGCAAACTCGACGGCGTGCATCCTATATAGCAGGTTGTCACATACCCACCAAACCGCATTTCTAAGGACCGTGAAAACCAAGAACGTATTTTCCCTGATTGATCTCAACACTTGGTTACAGGACACTGCTGCCATTGCCAGAAAGAAAATCCAACTCGGGGAGAGTTTCCGGGCAGATTTGCCCTCTGCAAGCAAAGACCGTCGGAGAAGAGGTGTTGCTAGTTATCACACTGAGGCTACCGGGAAAACCCACGCTCCGCAAAAGAGTACCCACCAGAAAACCTTCCGGAAGTGTTGCCCCCACTGTCAAGGGGAACATTGGCTCTCCCGCTGTGAAAAGTTTGGCATCCTCACCCTCGAACAGAGGATGAAATGGATCAAGGAAGAGCAACGCTGTTGGCAGTGTGCACGCCTGCACAAGGATGGTAAACAGTGTGACCTCAGAAAACCTTGCCGCAATTGTGATCAACTGCACTTGACGGTCCTGCATGATTTGGTCGCTCAGCCAGGGTACGGGGTGTACTACACGGCATTCAATCCAAATCTGTCTGTCTTCTACGCTGACGGAAACCCCTGGTGCCCCCGCGACGTGAGCATGAAGGTCGTGCCGGTCATGCTCTATAGCCATGGCAACCAGCTGAAGACGTACTGCCTGCTAGACGATGCTGCCAATTTCTCCATGATGCTCAGTGAAGCGACGGAAGCGCTGGGTCTCGGGGGTAAGAGCATCGAAATCCCTATTGCGACTGCCAGGGAGAAATGTGCTCCCTGTAAAGGTGTAATGGTGAATTTTGACATTGCACCTGCTCATGATCCCGATCTTCGCCTCCCCATTTCCAATGTGTTCTCGTCTTCACTGCTGAGGTTTTCGGAGCGATCTGTTCCAGCTCGAGAACTGCAACAGAAATGGGCGCATCTGCGAGAACTTCCCCTACCTGAATGCAAGAATGTGCGGCTATTGTTACTGATTGGCAGTGATCGGCCTGACCTCATCGTGCCAATAGAGAGCCACTTTGGTCCAGAAGGCGCTCCAGTTGCTGTGCGGACCAAACTAGGATGGGCAGTACAGGGCCCTACTATGAAGTACCGGCATCGTAGCGAAGTTAACTACATGTCCGTGCCACTGAAGACCGAAGACGATGCAGTCCTTCACGAGAATGTTTGTAGGCTGTGGCAAAATGATGCTCAGATGTACCTGGACCGAAAGCATACCACCAGGTCCAAGCAACGAGCAGTTGATCTACTGGAGTCCAAGTCCACCTACGTAAAGGTAGAGGGCATTGATAGGGTCGCTACACCTCTCTTGTGGGAGACGCGATGATGAGGAGTTCTCCTGTCCAGCAAGTTCAGCCATACCCCCGCTCAAACGGAATGAACATCGCCTTCAGAGAAATCCAGAGCTCGCTGCAGTTCACTGTAAGAAGATTCAGGAGTTAAAGGATGCTGGGCTCGTTCGTATGCTCACAGTTGAGAAGAAAGAGAATGATTCCGGGCGCAGCTGGTACATTCCTCATCATGTCGTTCAAAGTAGTGGAAAATCACGACTGGTATTCAACTGTGCATTCCAGTACCGTGGAGAATCCCTCAACGAACACCTACTTCCTGGGCCAACCCTGGGTTCGTCATTGATTGGAGTGCTAGTGCGATTCCGACAACACAAAGTGGTGGTTTCTGGTGACATAAAAGCTATGTTTAACTGTGTACACACAGAAACATGTCAAGGAAAACTTTCCAGATCCGGATGTAGTCAGAAGTGTGATGACTTCGTTCTACGTCGACAACTGCCTCGATGGCAAGTCTACAGTCCCTGAAGCGAAAGAGCTAGTCCAAAAGCTGTGCCGAGCACTAGGCGCAGGTGGATTCCCAATTGTGAAATGGGCTAGCAACATCCCTGCTGTGGTTTCCGACCTTCCACCAGAAGCTCGCTCTTGTAGCACCGAGAGATGGCTCAGTTTGAATGGTGACTCCCTGGAAGAGGCAGCCTTGGGACCACGTTGGAATTTCAAACGTGACATTCTTAGCTACCAGCTTGAACTCCGTGAGTGGCCTGTCCTCACACGAAGAGCTGTCCTGAGCGATGTGATGCGATGTGCTGGTAAAGACCCACTTGGATACCTCATGCCCTACCTGGTGAGGGGGAAGATGCTTGTCCAGGAGCTTTGGAAGCGACCGTGGGGCTGGGACGACGAAATCCCAAAGGAAGGTGAAGATGGTTTACATTCCCAACACTTAAGGTGGCGTGAAGAAATCACAGATCTCTCCCAAGTATGCCTCCCTAGATGCTACCTCCTACCACATTTTGATCCAGCCTGGGTGACTTATCAGCTGCATGTGTTCACTGACGCCTCCGAGAAAGCCTATGGTGCTGTAGCCTATATCCGTACCCTTTCCCAGTCGGGAGAGGTTTGTTACCGGTTTGTGATGGCACGCTCACGCTTAGCCCCAAAGCGTTTGCAGACCATTCCACGACTGGAACTCATGGCTGCTCTCGGCGGTGCTGAGTTAGTCGAGCTCCTCGACACCGAGATGACGATGAAACTTCCCATCACCTGCTGGAGTGACAGCACGACAGTCTTGACCTGGATCAAGTCCGAGTCATGCCGCGGTATGTGGACACAGGGAATAACCCAGCTGATGACCTGACCCGTGGCTTGAAGCTCATCGAATTGAGTCCGGAGAGTCGTTGGTATGCTCCACCCTTTCTCTCGGGTCCTGAAGAGGCATGGCCGTGGTGGCCATCTTCCAAGCAGCAGAGTGACGCCGAAGTTGAGCTGAAGGGTAATGGCTTCACTGCCCTAACTGTCGGTGAACAGGACAGCGGTCCAAAGATTGACGCGACTCAGTATGGCTCCTGGGATGACTTGGTCGAGGCGTATAGCAGCGTTCTCTGCAAATCCAAGGATGAACCCGAAACGAAGTTCCCGAGTGCCAACCAACGGATGGAGGTTGAGCAGGCCCTCTACCGAAAGGCACAAGCTGACAGCTTCCCTGACGACCTTGCGGCTCTCTCGGCCAGCAAACCTGTACCCCGAAATAGTCGTCTTGCAAAACTTGCCCCAGAGCCAGATGCGGAATCCCCACTGATCCGTGTGGGAGGAAGACTCCGGAGAGCCGATTTGGATGCAGATGCAAAACATCCAATCGTTCTCGACTCAAAAACATCCGAATACCCAACTCCTCATACAGGAAGTCGACCAGCGTTTGGGACATAGTGGTACAGGGACAGTGCTCGCTGATATGCAGCGACGCTTCTGGTTGTTGCGAGGACGCCAGTCCATCCGAAGTCTCCAAAGCAGATGCACAGGCTGCCTAAAACGGCGTGGCCAACCTTCAGTGCCAAGGATGGCTGATCTGCCTCGTGCGCGTCTGCGCATTGGCAAGCCTCCATTCTACTCCACCGGGGTGGACTGCTTTGGGCCCTTCACGGTCACCATTGGAAGACGAACTGAGAAGAGATGGGGGATTATCTGGAAGTGCATGACGACCCGTGCAGTCTATCTAGACTTGCTTGACTCTCTTGATGCAGATGCCTTCCTTTTGTCGTTCAGCCGCTTCCGCTCTCGACGTGGTACTCCTCATGAGATTCTGTGTGACAACGGGACCAACTTTAGGGGAGGTCTTACAGAGCTGACGAGGGCATTCAACGAAATGACTCCGGACCTTCAGGAGAGGCTCGCAAAGCGCAAGGTCCACTTCAGGTTAAATCCACCCTCTGCGCCACACTTTGGCGGGACATGGGAGAGGGAGATCCGTTCTGTGAAAACTGCCTTGTATGCCATACTTGGCAATCGATCAGTCTCTGCCTCTGTCCTCTATACCTGCCTGGTAGAGGTGGAAGCCTTGATGAACTCCAAGCCCCTGAGTTATGTGTCTTCGGACATTATGCTTCTAATGGGGCGGCCAGACCATTCCCCATCAATGGTGGTCTATCCAGATCAGGATGTACTCAGCCGCCGTCGCTGGCGCCACTGCCAAGCCTTGATGCAGATATTTTGGAAGGAGTTTGTCCAGTCCTACCTGTCAGCCATGCAGGCCCGTCAAAAGTGGCGCACTGAGACCGAGAATCTATCTGTTGGTGATGTTGTGTTGATGATAGATCCTCAACAACTGCGTGCCTCCTGGCCTTTGGCTAAGGTCATCGAAGTACTGCCTGGCGTGGATGAGCGGGTTCGTGCTGTCAAGGTGCAGGTTGAGAGCCGTGTCTTCACCCGGCCAGTGGCGCGTCTGATCCGACTACCTTCTGAATCAGACACCGATGGTAATCCTGATGCCACCATTGTGCCTGGGACTGGCCAGACCTAGTAGCCAACTGTTTGCTGTTCCCCCAGCTACCCCATGGTTCTTCATGGGGCGGCCATTTGGTTAAAAAACTGTTCCTGTTCCTGTATCTTAACTTTTCCTGTTAACCTTTAAAAATTATCATCCCCTTCCTATGTCATGGTATGTAAACTGTTTCTCACAGTTTAGGGGCGGCTGTGTTGCGAAATTGCCGGTATGCAAGGGCGCCACCGCGCGTTCGCGTGCTGCATACACAAGGTCGAAAAGCGAAGGGCTGGCTGCGGATGGTGAGCTAACATTTACATTATTTTCTCACTGTTTAGCTACTCACACATAACTTTCAGCCCCATTATTATTGTAATTAGATGTTTCCCCTTATAAATCACCCCATTTTGAATCAATATTCGTTGTTATTGAAAGTGTTTGGACCAAACCAAAAATGGGTCATACTGCCCGAGGTGTCGGAAATAGGGGACTTTCGATGTGTTTTTACACTGTATCGCAAGGTGTTTACATGAAAGGTCTATTGCGCACATATGATATTAATGCACATTGTGAACCTGAGTGAACTTTATTGATTATTAATTCCAGATACAGATTGAATATTAACGATGTCTCCTGATACTTATGATTATCCATTCCTTGTATTTTCCAGAACGGTTGTGATTCGTATCTCCACCAGCCCACCATACCTTTCCACTTATATACCTTTCAACCATTTTGACCTGCATGGAAATAAAGTAGCCTGACCTATCAGGTTCAGATGACACCAACCCAAGACCTGTGTCTCCACTACATTCCATTTGCTCCTTTTCAGGTGGAATTCTGCAAGAACTTTCCAAAAGAGGAGCGAAAGAAGATGTGTAGCATAATACTGAAGGAAAAGGTATACTGCTATATTACATTAACTCCAATAGAATGGTTGAGGAGAAAGTCCAAATCCATGCATTTCATCAAATTCAAATAATATTTGTGACAGTACGTGTACATGCAGCAACTTAGTTAAGATATTTCAGACCTTTCCTGGTAAGAATAAACAAAAATAATAATAAAAGACAAGAGCAATTCGCCATGGGAGACTGAAAATTAGAAGAAAAAAAAATTAGTAAAGCCAATTAAAATTTGGTGTGAAAATGGTGGGAAGAATGATAATTTTGGCATTATTGGTTGGAAAAAGTGGATTTTTGATACCACAACAAAATTACACTTGTGCTTAAAGCAAAATAAAGAAGGAAAAACCCTCTTGAATCAACTAATCAGCACGTGAATTAAATAGATTCATTAACTAAGCTCATTCGTCATAAAAAATCAACATACTTTAAGGCCCAACTTTCATCTGCTGACACAAGAACTGTTTAAAACAATCAACTCATTGTTAAACAAAGGGGCTGCTGCCCTTCCATCTGGCCAATCCTTTAAATCATTGAGCAACCTGTTTTCCACTTTCTTCAAGGACAAAATTGTAAAAATAAGGACTGACATCAAGTGTTTCCTCACCCAAACCCCCGAACCTGTTTCCATCCATGTTGATTGCCCAACACAAGTACCTCAACTCTCTGATTTCACACTTGCTGATGATGACGAGGTCCTTAGACTTGTTAACAAATCACCGAACAAGTCATGCGGGCTGGACCCTCTCCCAACATGGATGTTGAAAAAGAACACTGGTACCCTTCTCCCTGCATTGATTTCCATTGTAAACAGTTCACTCTCCACAGGTTTCTTTCCACCAATCCTCAAGGAAGCCATTGTTTCGCCGGTTTTGAAGAAGCCTACATTGGACGTTAACAACCTCAAGAACTATAGACCCGTTTCTAATGTGGCTTTCGTATCTAAACTCATTGAAAAAGTTGCTTTAAGTCGCATCAATACTCATCTCTGTGAAAACACGCTGAATCAGAAGTTTCAGTCCGCCTACAGATCTTGCCACAGCACGGAGACAGCGTTGTTGAGAATCAGGAGCGACATATTGCGTGCTCTTGATGAGCGGCAGGCCGTCTTCGTGGTGTTGCTGGATCTGTCGGCGGCTTTTGATACCATTGATTATGCTACCCTCTTAGATAGACTAGCTAAGCTATTTGGGATCACAGGTAATGTTCAACAGTGGTTTCATCCTTACCTTGTTGGTCGTACTAATAGGGTAAAAGCTGCTAGTGAGCTATCTGACCCACAACAACTGGAGTTCGGATTACCGCAAGGTTCTGTTGTTGGGCCTCAGCTGTTTTCCTTATTTACTTATCCTCTCGCCACCATCATCCAGCGTTTTCAGCATGTTCGATACCACTTTTATGCTGATGATACGCAACTGAACATCCAATTTAATCCCCGCAATTCAAGTGAAATCAACCAAGCTTTGTCTACATTATCTGAATGCATCATGGACATAAAGCACTGGATGTTAAGTAACATGCTTCAATTGAACGAATCAAAAACTGAATTCTTTGTCTGTGCCAATACCGGAATTATAACTTCTTTATCTAATGTTTCTCTTAAAATAGGTGCTGACACTATCCGGGCTTCCACTAAGATCAGAAATCTTGGAGTGGAATTTGATCAGAACATGCGGATGTCCAACCAAGTCACTGCAATTTGTCAATCTGTTAATTTTAACTTACGCAACCTATCACAGATAAGAATGTACATTGATAAATCATCTTGCCATGCGGCTATTAGAGCCCTTGTAACATCCCGGATCGATTATGCAAATTCACTTCTTTTTGGGATATCAACTGCTGACTATAAACGCCTCCAACGGCTTCAAAACCGTGCCGCTAAACTGATTTATCAGGCTCGCAAATATGACAGCGTCACTCCTATTCTTCATGATCTTCATTGGCTGACAGTTTCCAACCGAATAAAGTTTAAACTACTGACCCTGGTTTTCAAATGTCTTACAGACTCTGCACCTTCATACTTAACGGAACTCATTCAGCTGTACAAGCCTGCCAGAAACCTCCGATCATCTACAGATACCCGATTACTAGTTGTGCCAAAAACTCGTACTGTCACTGGTGACAAAAGCTTCCACGCTGCTGCCCCAAAACTTTGGAACAATTTACCAAAGAGCATTCGCCACTCTAGCTCACTAGCAGCTTTCAAAAAAATCCCTGAAAACTTATTTGTTTAATTGAAGTGCTATTGTTGTTTTTGTTTTTTTGTTCTTTTTTTTAATAATCATCTCGTTTTATTATAGTTGTTTTATTGTGTAAAGCGCTGTGATACTTTCATTGTGATTAGTTAGAGCGCTATATAAATGCTCTGTATTATTATTATTGATGATTCAAGTCTGCACACATAACAGCATAAAGCATGTTAGTTTTTAACTTAATGACACGTTTCCTTACCTCCTTTGACTAGAGCAAGGCAGATGTCTCTATCATGCTGCAGGTTGCTCAGTTGGACACCAGTGTAGCTATCATCATGGATGAGGTACTAAGACTGGCAGAAAATGGCGAATTGAAGGGCCAGAGGCTGGACCAATCACAACGGCGCACTGGGAAAGCAGATATCAAGCTAAATGTCTTCAGGCATTTTGTGATGCTGGAGACTTCAACTCAGCTCACAATTCTGGAACAGCTACAAAAAGGAGAGATTGACGTGCCGTTCTTCAAGTGTGAAACTAAAGTACTGCATAAGCTAAAGGTTTGAAAAATTAAGAATTTATTTAGTTTTTCTTCATTTAAATACTAAATGTGAAACATGCATCAGGACTTTTAAACTGTACCGTAAGGATTTTTTGGGGCTATAAATATAAATTTTGCCTTGCACTAAAATGAGAGAATTACATGATTAACCCCAACAGTCCTGAATCCTCCAATTTCAATATGATTTTCCACACACCCTAGGGAGTTAGGGTTCAGTAGGAAAAACATAGCACTCTGTAAAGCACAAACATCTGACATGCAATATTTCTGAGAAAGAAAAATTGCCTAAAAGTGAACATTGATAAATGCCTCAGCGAGTTTCACTATCCCTATTGGTCGAGAACCTGTCACGTGGGTGTGTTTAAACGGTTGTTTAAACACGGCTGGAAGTTGTTTAAACATGGCGCGTCATAACCAGCTGTTCTCAGCCGATATGCAACAGGGAGAGCGTAGTAGGTGCGCGCACAAGATGTACTGAACTTCACAATGTAAGACTACGCTAATGCACGCTTATACTCGGACTCAAATAAACAACATAGGAGACAAATCATTGAATTTATGCCACAGCTTCAGAAGGATATTTTAATCCGGATACCAGTGATAGGGCAAACCGGTTCAATGAAATAAACTTGAATTTAGATATTGGGCAACACCAGGCCCGACCAGAAAGGGGGAACACAAATCCCCTGGGTAACACCAGGCCCGACCAGTAATGGGCAACCACATGCCCAAGCCAAAGAGGCATACACATAGATGCACATTACAAACACACGGATTAACACACAATAACTTCCCACCATGTCATATTCGGTCAGGAAAGCATAGCCTCAGGAAACTCGGGAGCGCTATGGCCACTAATTAAGTTTGCATATAAAACCAATAGAAATAACAACAGGAACTGATCTATTTGCCCCAAAAATGTGAGGAATTGGGTTACTGGCTGTCTGTATCTGTAAAAAATGCCAAGCAAGGGAAGAAAAAGAGCCATGCATCACAAAAACCCATGATCCCCTCAAAAGGGGGGACGAACCCAATATATAGCCTCATGACACGTGCGAGCGCTATATTGGAAAATTATCAGCCCAAATTTGGTGGAGATTAGGGGTGGCGGTGGGTGAAAAATTAACAAGCAAAAAATTGCCTGTTCACTCGAAGATTGGCTGTGACAGAGTGGCTGTAAGTTACAAGCAGCGGAAAGCCCAGCGTCCCGACGCGAAGCCTAATAATCTCATTGGCTAAAAGTTTCCAGCCAAACGCGTGACTTCCCACCTTGCATAATTATCCCTTATATGGTAGCTCCCATCCTCCATGGTTTGAGTGAGCCTGTAATAAGCTAAAGCATTCGCGGCAAGTTTACGTAAAAGTTCAGTGACCTACCAAGGCTACCATGTACTTGTTTGTAGTGACATTTATTCGCTAGGGAATACGGGAAGCTAGATAATGCCAGGCTACGTGGGCTTGCGCTGAGTATAAAATCTTTTACCTTTGAAAGGTAAAAGGAATTTTACTCAGACTCAAATATACAACATAGGAGACAAATCATTGAATTTATGCCACAGCTTCAGAAGGATATTTTAATCCGGATACCAGTGATAGGGCAAACAGGTTCAATGAAATAAACTTGAATTTAGATTCGGTCAGGAAAGCATAGCCTCAGGAAACTCGGGAGCGCTATGGCCACTAATTAAGTTTGCATATAAAACCAATAGAAATAACAGCAGATCTGATCTATTTGCCCAAAAAATGTGAGGAATTGGGTTACTGGCTGTCTGTATCCGTAAAAAATGCCACCCGCGCAGCGCGCGCCCACCAGGAAAAGACCGCTAGAAACCCATAGGGCAAAGGAGGGGCAAGGAAGATCTAACTGGAAATCAGTGACCCGAGAAACCTCTCTAAGTTGGACGTAAAGATGCGGTTGCCCAGAGGGGATAAATGCACCCCATCATACCGATACAAAGAAAAGTCAGACCAAATAAATTGGGGATGATGAAGACAAAGGGCTCGGGGCAACTTTGCACATTGCGCTCTTGCCCATCTATTGATTGTACGGCGCTTGCGTTCCAATGCCGGCTGGGAATATGCACCAAAATAAAAAACTTGCGGGAGAATGTCTGACCAGACAATTGTCGTATTTGGACACCAGTCTATACAATCCCGCAGCATGACAACGACCCGCTGCCGAAGGGCATACTCATCGACCTTAACAAGGTCATTAGTACCCACATGTACAATCAGGAATGAGGGAGGAGGAAAATGTTTAGTCAAATCCACCCGGAGGTCAAACAGATCAGCAACGCCTGCCCCACCTTTGCCATTCCAACGGATAGTGACTGGGAGGTCAAACCGACGCTCCGCACGGCGGATGATTGAATCGCCAACTATCCAAATTGTATCTGAAGTGAAATTTGAAGCAAATAAATTACGTCACGATACGAGCAGTCCTACTCTGATATAAAGATAAAAGCACCTAGCGTGGGAAAAGAGCAGACTGGGTACAACTTGAACCTGGAGTTTCAGTTATGTTGCAAACTGGCACCGGGCGTATGTAGGATAAACATGCATCCGAACGCCAGCGCCCCATAATCTGAATATCGGCCTTGGCAACCCCCAAGTGCGACGCAGAAGGTGCAGCCCCAATACGAAAGGAATGACTCTTTATACTGGCCCCATCGAGCCCCAGAAATGCGAGAACTTTACGTAACGCAGCATTGAATTGATATTGTGTTAGTGGACTCCCATAAACTGCAACTTCACTAACCCGCATGAAACCAAAAAAGGCACTTAGAAAAACAGCTTTAAATAAACCGGCCTCAAACTGAGAAGAACACACGGCAGGGAGAGAACTAATAATGCTCCCCAGCAATGTGAGAGAAATTGGTAACCGAGAATCTTGAGATGGACGAAGCCGGCGGGCACCCTCTAGTAATTTTGAGACAACAAAATCTTTGGTAGGGTCCCCCCACCCATGTAATTTGTGGACATAACGCACGCCTGATACATAGGTGGAAATTGTGGAAGGGGATAATCCCCGAAGTGAAAGCCACGCTACAAATTGCCGTATCTCCTCAGCTGACGCAGGCACATTGCTCGTCAGAAGATGCTGTCTAAATTGACAAAACGCACTCCAGCCGGAAGTATAGGTTTTGTGTGAATTTGCAGAAATTGCTGCAGCTAGCAAGCGTTCCATCTCATCTACCAAACTGGAGGGAAAGGAGGGAGAGGGGTCATAACCCGGTCCGCATGGGGTGCTGCCAGGCGAAAACGGCCCATCTGAAAACGTGACAAAGCATCCGCAATTTCATTATATTTGCCTGGCACATGTACAGCTTTAACCGACACATTAAAATGTAGGCATCGTAGCACAAACGGTCGCACGAGCTGCATAATGTGCGGGCAGCGTGAGGATTGCTTATTCATGATCTGTACCACTGCGGTGTTATCCGTGTGAAAGATGACTTTGCGGCCAGCTAGCAAGGGTGCCCAACACAGCAACGCAATGTACACAATGTATAGCGGGAACAATTCCATAAGTGCAATGGAGGGGTGGAGGCGCAAAAACTCAGTCGGCCAAAGGCCGTGCACCCATTTACCGCAGAAATATGCCCCGTATCCTACGCTAGCAGCAGCATCGGTAAACAGGGAAAGGCTTTCAGTAGATTCCCATTCAGCTGCAGCAAATACTGACACGCCATTGAAATTCGTCAGGAAGTCGAGCCAAGTGAGCAAGTCAAGCCTAGCTCCCTTTGAAATGCGAACTCTATGGTGAGGTTGGGAGAGGCCTGAAGCCAACGCTATTAAACGGCGCAAGAAGGCCCTTCCGGGTGGAACAGCTCTGCAAAGGAAATTCAAAGATCCGACAAGGGAATTTAATACTTTTCAAGGAAATCTTTCGTTTGGCCAACACTCGTTCAATGAGTCGGGAAGTGGCTAGAACCTTGTCAGCGGGAACGCAAACTTTTCCGTCCACGGTGTTGATGTCCAAACCTAGAAATGTTAATACTTGAGCAGGGCCAGCAGTTTTTTCGGGGGCCAAAGGTACCGCCAGCGCTGCACAGACTGACTGAAAACACGTTAACAATGCCATACAACTTTCCGCTGAGGACCCAACAAACAAAAAATCATCGAGATAATGGGTTACTAGCGAAGAATGGCCCAGACGTTTAACTTGATGTTCCAGAAAAGTACTAAACTTCTCAAATAGGGAACACGAAATGCTACACCCCATTGGTAAACATCTGTCGTAATAATACAAGCCTTGGAATGTGAAACCCAACAGCTCGTAATCATTGGGGGATACGGGAAGTAAGCGAAAGGCAGATTTTATATCAGCTTTGGCTAACGCCGCTGGCCAGAGCAACCGCTTTGTCGAACGAAGCATAATTTACTGAGCAGAGATCCCTGTCAATGAAATCATTAATTGAATGCCCAGCAGGAAAAGATAAATAGTGAATGAGTCGAAATGCGTTGGGCTCTCGTTTTGGAACTAACCCTATCGGGGAACACTGTAAATTGCGAAAAGGGGGCACTGCAAAGGGGCCACACTCTAAAAACACCCGGGTCAGATTTGACCCGGAAAGGGTCAGATCTGACCCGGATTCCGGGTCCAGGGGGCCTGACCTATTCCGGGTTGGCATGACCCGGAGTTCCGGGTCAGAAATTCCTGACCCGGAAAAGGGTCGCTTTTGAACGACCCGGAAAAATGGTTTCCGGGTCAAATAATACTGACCCGGGATTCCGGGTCAAAAGTTTTATGACCCGGAATCTGGGTTTCCAGGTCAATAATTTCTGACCCAGGACCCGGGTCACGCACACATTGACCCGGAAGCTAGGTTGAATTCATGAGATCCGGGTCAAAATTTTGTCACCTTGAATTATCCGGGTTAAAAATCATCCATTCCGGGTCAGATTTAACCCATCCGGGTTGAAACTGACCCGGAATCTGGGTCACAGGGGGCCTGACCCGGCTCGGGGTTGGATTGACCCGGAGTGCCGGGTTGCATTGACCCGGAGAGCCGGATTGTATTGACCCGGAGTGCCGGGTTGGATTGACCCGGAGAGCAGGATTGTATTTAGATCATTATGACTAACTCTTAGGTTCCAGGCTTGTCACACTGGTATGGACCCGACTTAAATCATGGTAACATTACCGACTCGCAAGTTGGAGAGCCTTGTTAACAAGGTAAGAAGAGAAACTAGAAAATAGAAAAGAAAGAAACATTTGATATTTGCCAGTTAAACATCTCATTTTAATCATCTAGGTCAAACGTCTTTGGATTTGAGGCTTTTTACACAGCCATACACAGCTTTCTGAATGGCTGCCAAGGGGAGGAGATATCCAGTACATAAAAACAGCATTTAAACATACATCTAGTGCCTTGATCATCATCCACATGTGGGAGATTGCATGTTGCTCTACGATGATAAGTGTCTGTTCTGGCTCGAGTCGCTTCCCAAGGACAAGTATAAAGGGTTGTTTTAACGTCGGAGTATCCAGGTACTCGGGGATGTTCCTACCAATCTACAGTCAGAGTACAAAGAAAGATAAAAATTGTCATGTAGACCTGTACGCATATAAAAATCACACAATTGAACACAATCTTCATCTTTCCTGAGCCATAAACTTTTCTATTTCATATTTATATTAATTTCATCTTGCAAAAGTCATATTTAGATCTTTAAAGAGCAACTCCAACGGTTTTTAAAAAGTAATAGAACTAAATGTTATTGTGTTAAATATAAAATAAATTACTTATTCAATACAAAATTATGTTTGTTTTGCGTCTCAATTTTGTGTTATTTTGAGAGAAATTATTACTATTTTCTGGTGGCGCTGTTGAGAAATGAAAAAAACACGATGTGGTACCGTAGAAAGCCGCACGCGATGTTGTTATGTGCATGTGTACTTGTAGCATTGTTACATGCTCACTGGTAATACGTCAGAAATGAATATTCATTAGATGGAAATGAGCTTTGACGTCACGCTCCTTTTCACGAAACTGAGATAGACTCGCGGAAAGAAAGGCAAAACAAACCCCGCTTTTTTTAAACAAAAACCGGCATCAAAGATAAGGATATTCAAAAGTATCTGTTTCATTTGATATGGCTCTTCTTAATTAAATCGAAACCTAAGAGAAGTTGGGAATCGTTGGAGTTGCTCTTTAAACATGTTAAATCTATATGGCAGGCCAACTAACACAAGGTTGTTCAAAATGTGAAACGTTAGATAGGATGGCATTAATTTAATTACATATATTGAAGGTGTCTTTAGTATGCCAGGGACCATAGAAGAACTGCATGGCAAGTACAATGTACATGTAGCACGGTGAAACAGTCCATCACAACTAAGGTCTTTTTCCCCTTTTTTATTATTCAATGACAACGGCGGCGGAACCGGGGTCCGAGGGGGAATTTGGCAACCCCCCTCTTCCGGGCAGTTCCGTATAAAGAAAAACAGAAAATGGTAGCCGCCAGCCGACGCTAATTTTGACCCCCTCCAATTTGAAAAGTGTTCTGGCGCCGTTGTTCAATGAGCACAGGCATGGAATTTTTTTAAAACGAGGAAATTCCAATCTTGGCAAGATTTTGTACAGTGTTTTTCAATTTTCAATGGCATAGGTGGGAATCAGCTGATCCGAGCACTGTACATTCGGTTTGTCTAAACATTTGTGAAAAACACATGCGGTTGGTATTTTAGGTCACACCTACTTGATTTTTAGTGTAGATGCTTAACCATCTGGTGTTCTATACTTAATACATAAATATTTCTATGTGCAGCTATCAATGAAAAGTTAAAGATTCTTACTAGTTGACGGTCTATAAATGACTTGATGGCGTCATCCCCATTACTTCTGGTGTTCTTCCCTTTCACACCAGTTGGCAATATGCAGGGCAAAACAGGTGCCAGGTTTTTGCGACCATCCTCTTCAAAAGAATTAGAAAACTAATGTTAGTGCTACTTTTCATGTAGTGTTTGTACATTCCATATGCAACAATTCCAAATGCAACTCAACCTTCATTACATGGCATGCATGAGTATTGAATTTTTCAGTGCCATGAGCCAATTGTGGATAAAACAATACTTCCAATGAACTTGATTTTAAATAGAGCACAAATATTCTGTATTGCACTCCAAAATTACCAATGACATCAGCTTTGAGCATTGTTTAAAAAATATTGAGGGATTAGATGCATGATACATTTTTGTACCATGATTATCAAAAAGGGACTTCTTATGTTAGCCTAGAAAAAAAACGTTTGAGTGAAAAATACATGTACAAATGCAGAGCTGCAAATATAAAAATAACTCCGGCTTGGTGAGGATGTTGTGCAATGCTGGTTTTATATTGCAGGATTTGCTGGCCAATTAAATTACATGTATACACCGATCAAAAAAGGCGACATTACCTCCTGTTACCACCTGTTAGAATGTTCAAATACTGTTGCCAGTTAATGTTTACTGGCATAAAAGATTCAAATCCACAAAGTCAAATAAATAGGAAATGTACACCATTACATGTACCTCATCTTCTTTGAAAGTCTTCAGGCTGGAAACATCACGCAGGGACCTACGTGTGGTATCAGCTCTAAGCGACTCTAGTCTGCACACAGATCAAGAAGAATGAATTAATCCTTGTCCTCCATATTTTCTGTATAAATAAGACAACAATTACAACAAATTCAGGTGCTTTTACAACTCATTAGAAATTTTAGACAAGACAACACAAGACAACATTAAACTTTTAACACAAACCTGTGGAAATTTGAGATGCATGTATTTTCAAAGGCCGAGGATATTCACATGACCTCTGAAATTAAACACTATATGACCCACAGACCCAGTATAGATTCCTATTATTAGAACAGAAATGATTATTGGCCCGACGGCGGGGTCAATCAGGTTGGAAATGGTTCTTATTGGCCCCACCGTAGAGCAAAAAAGGAAAATGTCCAACTTTAATATTGGCTCCGCCAAGGGGTGAATATATCCAGTGTCATTTTTAAAAGGAAACTTTCTTGTTTAGAATGCTACTACATTATGTATTAAAAAGGTCAAAAGGCATGCCATTGTTGGAAGGAAAAAGGAGCAATGCTTGTGTCCTTATCCTTCCCACAATGACTGTCTAGCACTTGCAATATGGCTTATTGAGTCCACTGGCAAAACGCCCCAAACGTGCAAAAAAATTAATTAACGAAAACAATGACCAACAACTAAGAAGTTTAGTCTTAGATTACAAACCTCACTGAAGCAATGTAGGGCCTAGCATTCTACTGCCACACTGGCATATGTCGGGGGGGGGGGGGGGGGCAAGGCAAAATTAAATAGTTTAACTTTGGAATGTTGACATGTTGACATGGTGAAATGCACTATGCATGATCATGATGCATTTGCATGAACACATGACAGACTGAGAAATCATATTTTTTTGCAATGGCAATGTTCAAGGTTTTTTATAGCACAGAATTTATAAACGTTAAAATGTTGGCGTTGTGATACTAACGTTACAATTCTAAATGACTTCACTGCAACTATACTGTCCACAGAATGTAAACAAATCAGGGAAGAAAACCCATAAAAATACAGCCAAACGTGAGCGAAAACTGCATCACACACGTTTTGGGGACTGTAAATGGGACCTAGACCACCCGTAACTGATGAACATTACACACAAAATTCGGGGCCAGGCTAATTGCAGATTTCGTTGCTTCCCATAAACTCCTTTTCTTTACGCAGTCAAAGCAGGGAACCAGTGCATGCTACACGTAATAATCGGGCTGTCACAAATGACAAATCGTGCACCATTTATGATGTAGCATGTGTAGGTCTACGTTTTTAGCCCTCATGCACCCTTCGTAAGTTATAAAATGTATTCGAGTGAAGAATGTTTATACCTTCATCACAGCATGGAGGTATTAAAAAGGACCTCCATGATCACAGTTAAGACTTAGGCATTTGTAGAGATCACAGCGAGCATGGTCATGAAAATGGTTGATTTAAAACAGCTTCATCGTATGTAAAACATCAAATGTTTGACAAAACTAACATAAACTCTTATCTGACACTATCTTACCTTCAAATTTTCCAAGTAGCGTTCAAAGAATTCGGACATCATCGGGTGATCCTTTGACGGTTCGTGCCAGCATCGAAGTTTCAAAGTAAAATGTTGGTACAAAAGTCGCGCGCACGATACGACACGTAAAACGTGGCGCCTGCACAGTGAGGTCACATGATCAACCTCTTCCAATCATTCAAGTTACATGCTGCAAGCTCCACTGGTATCCTTCCATGTTATTTCATGACTGCTAACCCGCTGCATGGGGACCAGTTATGTATCCCCATCCCCAGTACCGCTTGCAAGATGCTTATGGTAGCATACTGCTCAACGTCATGGGATACGAGGTTGTATCGCAAGTGGATTGAGTGCGGAAAAGTATGTACTTAATTAGTATAACAATTTAATTTTATACAAGTTTTTTCAAGACTGGCGGCCGGCACTATGCATGATACCATCAAACTATATTAATTTAAGAGTAGGCCTACAGACCTATTTATTTCATTTAGAATTACACAAATATTACACGAAAATCACATTAAATACAAATTAATTTTACCATTGACATGTATTTTATCAAGTTAAATAATGATTACAGAAAATAGTTCTTAAATGAGGGGTAATTGCGACTGCTAACACCGTACCCTAGGCAAATTTTGACATAATGTACAGTTTACAAAATTTGACCAGGCAAACATCATCTTGGTGTGATCCGGCATAACCCGGAACTTGACGGGTTAATGATGCCTATAACCTGGCATATCCGGGTCAATTATTCCGGAAATGGGTTAACGATGACCTGGCATGAAATGACCTAAGCAGCACCTCCTGGTCAAAATTTACCCGAAAACAGGTTAACTATGATTGACCCGGTATCTCAATCCGGGTCAAATTTAACCCGGAAACAGGTTAACGACGACCGGGCATAAAATGACTCGGCTTCTCCGGGTCAAAATTAACCCGGAAACGGGTTGACTATGGCTGACCCGGTATCTCCGGGTCAAATTTAACCCCGAAAAGGGTTAACAAAGTCTGACCCGGCACCGGGTCAAACACGATGACCCTTTTCCGGGTTGTGTTGACCCGGAATGGGTCAAAAAAATCTGACCCGGAGACCGGGTCAAAATTCTGACCCGGGACTTTTTAGAGTGCAGATATCCTACCCAGAGCTATTTCAGAGGATAATTTCCTGTGCACTATATCTGGGTTTGCGGCTGCTGAAGACAAACAAAGGGAATCCCATGGCAAACGGGGACCAGAATAACCCAAAGAGAATCCCTCTGAAAAACCTTTTAATAGAACATCAGCATCAGCAACTAAAGGATACTCAGCAAGTAATTCCCGCAAAACGGAACATTTAACGAAAAGGAATAGGCTGGAGCAGCAGGGGCTTGGGCCTGCGAAGGCTTGGGATGGGAGTTAACTGCAGCACGCCTGGGCACTGCATATGGGTCGACTTTTGGGGCCGCGTCATTAGATTGGTAGCCTCGTGCCTGGTGTATACGAGAGAAAGGAACTGCACCTGCAACGTGAGGGCTCACCGAGCGCACCTGGCCCACAGCTCGACTAGTCTTGTTCAAGACGTTGTTACGTATAATACGCGATAACCAGCCGCCGCGAGAGGGCGTTATTAGCTACGAACTATTAATAGCCACGAACCGCCAGGAACAACGTCTTGGGAATCTTGTAAAATCTCCCCCCGAAAAATGGGGGAAACTTAGGCGCATGCGTCAATTCTGTATGAAAATGAGGAACATTTTCCTTCACGCACGCGCACATACGAAAAAGAGCTGCCATGAAGTTGCACAATAGTCTGGTAGCTATCTATACTACTGGAGCCGAAGGGGCACTGGTAAGTTCGCGATCGAAGCTGCTTGCTCTGCTTTGCATTAATTGCAGGCAGCCGGCCGGCTATGCGCTAGCGGCTGCAGTGTTCACCGCTCGTGTTCGCCTGCGACGTCTTGCAACTGTGACGATCGATGCGAGGGAGATACAACGGGTAAGGTGCCGGGCGGGACCGGGCAGGCAACCTGGGTGATGGTGTGTAATCTGCGGGAAATTACTTGTTACGTGCAAGAAATACCTCTCCGTTATATTAAACCGTAGGGGCTCGGACAACTCGACCGTTGGCCGACTCGACTCGAGACAACTCGACCGTCTTTGCGTCAAATGGGAAGACAATTAAGTCGTCCGTGGAGACAAGTCTTCCGTTCAGACAATTGACAAGTCGTCCGTTGAATTGAAGTCGACTCGGAGGTAGGGGAATCGCTTCTGTCTCGGCGGGGATTCGCGTCCAGCCTCAAAGCAAACATGAGCCTGAATTTTTGTCGAGTTTCACCATGTACCAGTGGAGAAAACCCGCAGGAGATCTAGAGTGCGTCTCGGTATCTTTGTGAACTATGTGACAATCGAATCACCAGAGTACGACAATCTCCGTTTTCCCCGGCCGTAAAGAGGGCCTCGTGAGCTATTTGTTTTATTATTATCACGGCCTTTTTTATTTTATATCTCAATCAAATCACCTAACAAGGTCTCCTCAGCACCATTATAATACATCAATTATTATTCAGCCCCGTTAAGATTTTCTGTTTATTATATTTCCATCATTCCGGAACTTTTTAGTTCATTCCCCTCGGCCCTACCAAACAATCTAAATAGCACGGACGGACCTGCTGTACCTTTATCTTCATAATACTAACACTCGGGCGGTAGTAGTCAGGGGGTTAGATCTATGCATAATGCATTTATTTATGTATTCATAATGCACGCTGCAACATTAGGCTAAGCAGGTGCGTGCGCACAACACGGCGTTCTTACTGGCGGTTCGCGGCTATTATGTTTGTCGTGATAACGCCCTCTCGCGGCGGCCGGTTATCGCGTATATACGTAACAACGTCTTGAACCAAGACTAAGCTCGACAGCGAGTGGCCCCATGACCAGCACGCATGCATTTTTGGCAAGTATGTGCAAACTTACATTGCGGAAAAGTGCAACCAGCTGCAGTATTATAAGCAAAGCAGTGACCCGGTCTGAGTGTTTTTGGCCTATAATTAGACTGGGATCCCTGGAATGCACCCCTTAATGCAGAAGAAGCATGAGAAGTAACGCCCGCTGCCGCCACTGTAAGCCAGAGCTCAGAATCGATCTCGCCCCATGGTCGCGCTGGGTTGGTCTCCTGTCTGAGGCGAAACTGCTCGTCATAAGCTCGCCAGCCTAGCCCGGGAAATTGCATGGCTGCTGTGCGAATTAATTCCGCATACTTAAGCAGCTCGGAACAGCGGGATGGGTGCTTAGCAATGTAAATTGACATAAAAACATGAAAAGCGGATTGCCACATGTCAAATGTTTCGATCTTCCTGCGCTGAGCCCCCGGCTTTTTTACCACTAAATTTCCCCCCTCAACAGACAAGGTGAAATTTGTACTGTGCTGCTCATAGGACTTTGCAATAATAATAATACAAGAGGGAAAAATCCACAAAAGCACCTTGCCAGATTTTTTTCACGTACAGCCTGGGGGACGTGCAAACCGAGCAGGGAGCCAGCGCAGGGCGCTAAAACCGGGCAACCTGGCGATTCATTGAGCATGTTGAGCACATTCGCAGTTGGGTTGGCGTTAGTACTTGGCCTACAAATTGTACTGTTCACGTTAGGAATGGGAGAAGTACCAGAACTAAGCCCAGTAGGCCTACCCACGTTAACGTTAGTGTTGTTGTTAAGGGTAGCTGTGGGAAAACAAAAATGTGGCCCCAACCGAGGCCTCAACTCACCCCCAGCCGCTAAACTGGCGCCACTGCTAGAAACCCCCGAAGGCCTGGCCGGGTGTGGTGGTAACACCCCGGCTCCGGTGCACTGAGCATGCTGAGCGGGATCATCATGATCATGGTTATGCTGTGCCATTTGGGCAGCCTGTGACGGGGTTGGCCCCAAGTTGCCCCAACAATTGGGGCGAATTAAACCCGCCGGGTTATGGTTCAAGTCGGTGGCTGCAAAACCAGGCAGTGACCCAGCCGCGTGTCCGACGACGGCGCAGGGCGGCGGTGTCCATGTTGTCGTCGAGTTCACCGGAATCGTGTATACTGCAGGCACGGCGGCCGCGGGAGACTCGTTGCACGCTCGGGGCCAGGAAGGAGGAGAACCCAAAGCGGCCGACACTGATGAACGCGGCATGCTAGCACCTACCCCTAGAACCATGGGGCTCCGACAGGAACCCCACAGAAAGACGCCGACCCCCTCCACAGGCCAGCACAGCAAGAACAAGAAAGTCACCCCCACGCAACCACGCCCGACACGCGCGCACGAAAACCACCGCACGGCCCCCCCCCCCCAAAAAAAAAAAACCCCGCCCCACCCACATCCCCACCCCGCGCGCGCCAAGCCAAACATCGCCTGAAGCGGCTCCAACCGTCGAAAAAAGGTGAAAAAAACATCTCCGACACGCACCGACAGCAAACGACAGACACGCACGACGCGACCGCCGCCGGCCGGCCGGGCCACGCGCGCGGGTCGGACCAGACAAGCTCACGATCACCCACGCCAAAAAACTGAAGCACGGCGCGCACGGCAAGCTCCGCCGCCGCGCCCGCCACCGCCCGCACCGCGCGCATCGATCACTTGTGCATGTACTGGAAACATGTACGTGTATGTGTACGTGTACGTATCGATCGATGCGCGCGATGCGGACGGCAACGGACACGACGGCAGCGCACGCCGCGCGCGCCGCACTTCAGCTCCCCGACACGAACAACCATGAGCCTGTCCGGCCCGACCCGCGCACACAACCCGGCCGGCCGGCAACAGTCGCACCACGCACGCCGCGCCGCCCGCTGCCAGCACGCATCGGAGACCCCCCTCACCCCCCTTCGAAAACTGGAACCGCCCCAGGCGACACCCAGCCTGGCGCACACAAGGTGAGGATGCAAATAAGGCACAGTCCGACCCTGGGGGAAAACCGCGCAGCGGCCCCCGCGCGCAAATGCCAAACGCGACCGCACGGGAACGGCCCTCCCACCACCGCTGCACCAGCCCACGGAAAAAATCGGCATCCCCCCCCCCCCACGGGGCCCCCATCGGAACCCCATAGTTCAAGGGGTAGCCAGCACCATGGTTAGGAGGTTGTGAAAATTCTCCGCCTGACGAAATGACCGGGAGAGAGGCCGAAGCTGCAGGCACCGGAGGTCCGGTGACCTGTCTGAAAAAACCCGATGATGGGGGTGGAGAAAATACTCCCGCATACCAAAATACCGGCTGCGTTGGCACGTACAATTGTGGCCCGGCGGCCTCCGTGGCCGCAACGGACACTGGCGGTACTGTCAAGCCCTCAGCCTGACTCACTGGGGGGACTCCCTCTGGCAATGGAAAAACAGCTGGGGCTCCGCGCCCCACTCCACGACCTCGACGACGCGATGCTGCCGTATTGCATGACTTCTGGCGCCGCTGTTGCCGCGACGCGGCAGCCTTGACGACTGTATCCGGGAAGCAGGCTATCCGACAACGAGTGCGATGCAAATTACCCCGATTCATAATACAAACAGTATTCATGTTGTATTTTCTCAGTTCATTTAAATTTTAATTGGCTTTTCCGAAATCCTTCGTAAAAGGCTTTGTTTTTGTTCTGATTTTTTTTTTTTTTTTCTTCTTCTTCTTCTTCTTCTTCTTCGTGTTCGGACGTGTTTCGATCGAGCTCCCGGAAAAGTAAGAATATCTAGCGTTTTAGACCGCGTATGGTCCTAGTTTTTATATTGTTGTATTCGGTTTTGTTTATAGGTCCTACTAGACCCTCCTCCTTTTGTCGGGTGTTATCATTTAAGAGTAATTTTACGTTCATTTTGCATTTCATTTCGTTGTTTTCTCGCTGTGGCTGGTCACCATGACCAGTCAAGCGAACACATCTGTAAGGGCTCAGCCGAGCGTACCCTCGGCTGGCCCGAGCGTGCCCTCGGCTGGGCCTACTAAGCCCATTGTTGAGGGTAATGAGCCTTTCAGGAATGTTACCCGCAACAATGGCATTTCATTCAAAGCGGCTGACAATGTCTCCGTTCAATCTTACATGGACGCCATTACAAAAATCCTGAATCCTAAAGAAATACTCTCCGCTTCCAGATTTCCAATGGCCGCATTGCCATATACCTCAGCTCGAGAGAGGCGGTCGTCGATGCAGTTCAACAACAGGAACTCGCATACGACGGCTCCTTTCTCGAGCTGACTCCCCTTGTCCGACCCACCACCCGTCTTACACTTTCCAACGTGTACCCTGAAATCCCGAACGGAGTCATTGCAGCCAACCTATCGTCCTTTTGTAAGGTGGTGTCCCAAATCCGGCCCATTCCCCTTGGACTCAAGAGTAAAAGTCTAAATCACATAATGAGCTTCCGAAGGCAGGTTCAAATTCTTCTCAACCCAAACGTTACCCCTCCCGATCATATCAACTTCCACTATAACGGTACTAACTATCGAGTATTTCTATCCACGGAGTCGGTGCGCTGCTTCAATTGCGGCGAATTCGGCCACATAAGCAGAGCCTGCAAGAAGCAGAACCCCGCCCGCGGGGACGACGGTGCCAATGGCGACACCAACCCCCTCAACCCCCCACCCGTCTTCGTCAAACCTAATTCCAAATCCGACCCCAAACACCCACCCAAACGATCCAAATCCGACCCGCCCGGCCCCGCCTCCCCTGCGCCTGCGGGGTCGGCGCGTCGGTCGGAAGTTCCGACCGCCGCGCCACCCCCACCCACGGGCGGGGTCCCTGAGGGGTCCCGGCCCTGGGCCGCAGCGTGCGCGCCCCCCAAGAGCTATGCTGGTCCTCGGCCATCATGGGGCTACGGCCGTTATTCGTCCGGCTCGCCCCGCGCGTCGGACTCGGCCGGCCCGAGCACGCTCGCTGCGGATGCAGCGCGCACCCCTGGCGGGGGCGGAGTCCGGGCTCCTCCTACCAATCCTCCCTCCAATTCCCCCGAAGTGCTGCCGATATGGGGCTCCCCCCCTCCCCCCTCCAGATCCTTCTCGGACGTTGTTGCTAAACGCAAACAGGTTTCCCCCACTCCTGTGAATGACTCCTCCAAACTCATTCCCCTTCATTCACCCTCTCCTCGCAGAAAACTGGCCAGGAAACAACCGAGCCCCATGTCGACAGCCTCTCCCACCCTCTCCCAAGCCCTCAACTCCCAGTCCTCCATCCCACCCACCCCCCTCGGTGGTTCCCAAACACCCATGCCCTCGACTCCGGCGTCCACCGCGGGCGAGGCCGACACCGACTCCGTGAACTGGGAGGACACACAGACGGACGAAGACCTTCCGTCTAAAGTCTTCCCACTAACCAAAGGCCCACTATCTCAATCTGAACTCATTGATTTCCTGTCTTCGGTTAAAGCTAGAAAGAAGCCAGCCCAGATTGCCAGAAAATTCACGGCAAACATTCCTGGGCTGGTTAGACAACTCAAACCCCTACGCAACCACCCCCTTCTGCAAAAACGCATGCAGCAGAGGATCTCCAAACTTCTCAATACTTTAGATAAATAGTTCTTTTTTTTTCATTATGGAGTTATGTAGATTTGTGCCCATCCTAGCAATGACACTGTCACTGCTGACTCTCAACACCGCCGGCTGTTCCGCACCTATCCATAACAATTCCTTTCAAATATATATTGACCAAATTGCTTTTAACCCCGACATAGTTCTTTTGCAAGAAACTTATCATTTAAATGAAAACAGCCCTTGCTGGAACATGTGGTCCTACTCCCCTTTCTGTTCTCCCGGGCCCAAAGGCTCGGGAGTAACTACTCTTGTTAAAAATAGCAATAACGTCGAAGTTATTTCTTCTTCTACCATCTATGATGGACATATTATATATTCTAAAATTAAACTCAATAGTATCATTTATCATATTTATAATACCCTTATTCCCCAATTTGATAAAAGTGCTTTACTTGCATTCAATAAATTACTTGACCACTGTTCCGGCTGCGGTGACGGTGTCATTGTGATCGGAGGTGATTTTAATTGTACCGAAAACCCGGCTATTGATCGTCTGTGTATGCCGATCGAGCACAGACCCAAAGTTGCCATGGCTCTCAGGGACGCTGTCAATGCATTGTCTCTTTGTGACGCCTGGCGCGGACTGAATCCCCTCGAACAAAAATTCACCTGGCTGAGGAACAACCCCGCTAAACTATGCGGGGTTTCCAAAGCCAGGTTGGATCGTTTTTATGTCCCCTCTAATATCTCTTCTTCTATTCATACCTGTACCATTATTCCTTGTTCTCTCTCCGACCATTCTGCTGTTACCCTAACAATTAAAATCCCTTTGCACACTCCGAGGAGCAGCGCCTATTGGCATTTCAATAACTCGCTCCTCGGAGACCATAATTACCGCGACATTATTATTCAATTCTGGATACAATGGAGAGAAAATAAGTGTGACTTTCCGAGTCTCGCCGCTTGGTGGGATTTCGGAAAGTTGCACATAAAATCCCTCACCCAAATGTACGGCTCGAAACTCGCCAAAGAAAAACGCCAGGCCTTCTTAGATATCAACCAAAAAATAGATGAGATTCAGTCTGCGCCAGACTTAACACCCCAAACTAGGGAAACCCTAGCTGAACAAAGAGATCATTTAAATTATTTGTTTAAAGCTGAAGCTCAGGGCGCTCTTGTCAGATCTCGTTTCAAACATCTTAACGAAACTGACTCGTGCTCTACATACTTCTTCAATCTAGAAAAATCTAATTCTCTATCCAAACACCTTTCTCACATCCGTCTATCTTCTGGTACCATCTCCGAAAATCCCTCCGAAATTAAAAAGCATGTCCGCGATTTCTACAAAACTCTCTACAGCCGAGTCCCCACTGACAAGAGCGCCCTGAATCAGCTTTTACAAGATGTTGGCGAGCTCGACTCCGAAGATTCAGAGGGCCTTGATCGTCCTCTGTCTATTGAGGAACTCGAGCTCGCCGTCAAGCAACTTGGCAAAGATAAAACACCCGGACTAGACGGCCTCACTTCAGAATTTGTCCAATCCTTCTGGCCCCTCCTAAAAAATGACTTGCTATCTGTCCTCGAATCTTCTATTCATTCTGGTTTCTTACCCCATTCCCTCAGGAAAGCAGTCATCACTCTGCTTCCCAAGAAGGGGGACCTGGCCGACATTGCCAATTGGCGCCCGGTCTCCCTTCTGAATACTGACTATAAAATCTTTGCCAAGTTGCTTGCAAACAGACTGAGGCAGTGCATTGGCAGCGTCGTTGGTGAAGACCAAAGCTATTGTGTCCCCGGTCGCTCCATCTATGACAACATTAACCTAATACGTGACGTCATTTCTTTCTCGAATTTTAATGACACCCCCCTAGCCGTGATCAACTTGGACCAAAGAAAGGCCTTTGACAATGTTGATCACGGCTATCTTTTCGACACCATGAGAGCCATGGGCTTTGGGAAAAACTTCATTTCCTATATTCAAATATTGTATGGCGGCGCCGAGAGCCTTGTTAAAGCGTGTGGCTCCCTGACGGCCCCCTTCTCGTTTGAGAAGGGGATACGTCAGGGATGCCCGCTCTCGGGGCTGCTATATTCTTTAGCTATAGAACCCCTCTTAATCAATCTTCGAAAGAAATTAGCCAATCAGGCCTTTTGCATCCCTAATACCGATTTCTCCTGCGCTGTGTCGGCGTACGCAGATGACATAACGGTCTTTGTCACCTCCGATCCGGGCTTTGTAGCAGTCGAAGAGGCCTACGGCCTCTTCGCAAAATCCTCTGCTGCATGTTTAAACACTCAAAAGTCCCAGGGTCTCTGGGCCGGTTCTTGGACCGGACGAAGCGACAAACCCTTAAACTTTTTATGGAATAGTGAAGGTCTCCCCTTCCTTGGAGTTCACTTAGGAAATTCCAATAAATACGTCCAACAAAACTGGGCTAAATGTAAAAATAAATTACATAAAACTCTGTCCTCCTGGTCCCGTCTATTTTACGCCCTCTCCTTCAAAGGCAAAATTATAATCACAAATCAACTTGCTGCCTCCAAAATATTCCATTCTTTGGCTGTTCTCTCCCCTCCAGCCAATATCCTAAGTGAACTCCAGAATTCCCTTGTCGACTTCGTCTGGTCCAACAAGAGACACTACCTTACAAAAGAGACCCTTTATAAACATCCCGACAAGGGAGGATTAGGTCTCGTATGCCTCCAAGCACGCATGTTCACTTTTAGACTTACCACAGTCCAACGATTTCTTGGTATTCACTCCCATCCCGCCTACTTTCTGATCGGCCACTTTTTCCAACAATATCAAAAACTTGGTTTTGATTTTAATCTTTTTCATCTGAACACTGACCCAAAATTCTATACTAGTCTCCCCGTTTTTCACAGTGAACTTCTGCGTGCTTGGACGGCGTCCGGAGCTCGAATCGAAACACAGCCTGATTCTATCAACCATGTCTACAATTTGCCCCTAAACTGCCCTATTTTGAGCATCACAGCTGATGGTGGGGGACCCATTCCCGTGCGTCTCGCGGCGTGTGGAGTCAAACTCGTCCGCCATCTCCTGGAGCCCAGCACCGGCCGATGGATCGAGCCCCGTACATTCATCACTTCCTTCCGTGGACTTCGACCTCCCTCTCTACGTCTTCTGGAACTGGACATAAAACATCTTCACTCCACGCTCATCCTTCATTTTCCAAATCTCCTCTCCAAGGAAGGATGCACTCTATCACCCTCTGATCTTCAACAAATCTCCGCTCTTCCAGACTGTCCAGTTCTCTTTAAACTACAATCCTACGACAATGGACTCTCCGCACCATCCAAAATTCTGTACGCCATCTTCAATGAGGAGACGAATCACCTGCCTATTACCTCCTCCTCTCACTGGCATGAGCTGGGTTTCCTTCATTCTTCTACTAAAATTCAATGGAAGAACATCTACCAGCTTCCCACCTCCAAGAAAGAGGGCGATGTTCAATTTAAACTTCTTCATAACTTCCTGCCCTCGCTTGCTGTTCTACATCATCTGAATCCTGACATCTCTTCTACTTGCGGATGGTGCGGAGAGAAGGGCTCGATCCATCATCTCTTCATCACCTGTCCAGCTATACAACCAGCTCTCAAACTTCTACAATCTCTACTCAACCGTCTACTTCCATCTCTACAACTCAACTTCGACCTATACTGGGCACTGATTCCGCACGCT